>CAJNDV010036041.1:107773-117937 GCA_905221635.1 Symbiodinium sp. CCMP2456
CAGAAAGCCACGAAGACGAGGCCGAGCCCTTAACCCTTATAACCGCTAAACCCTAAACCCTTAACCCATAACCCTAAACCCTAAGCCCTAAACCTAAGCTGCAGCCCAGAAAGCCACGAAGACGAGGCCGAGGGTGAAAATCTGCCAGAAGTAGTGCCACTTCCCGAGCCACCTTAGGGCTTGAGGTTCAGGGCTTAGGGTTTAGGGTTCAGGGGTTTAGGGTTTAAAGTTTAGGGGTTCAGGGGTTCAGGAGTTTAGGGTTAGTTGAGGGCTTAGGCTTCCTTACAGGGCTCCATGAAGGGGTCTAGGCTATATAGAGCCCTATACGGGTATAGGGTTTAGGTTGAGGATTTAATGGTGGCGTTCAGGCTTTTTGTGCCGATGAAGGATCCACTTGGGCTGAATTGGGGTTTAGGGTTTAGGGTTTAGGGTTTAGAGTTTAGGATTTAGGGTTTAGAGTTTAGAGTTTAGAATTTAAGATTTAGGGTTTAGGGTTTAGGGTTTAGCTTTGATGAACGGCCCTTAGGAACTAGCACGGCCTACCTGAAGGTGTCTATGTTGTGCTGTTTCACTCGCTGTGACGATTGGGCTCTACATTTCAAGCTGCGCCCTCAACCCGATCCTGGAATATTGGATCTGGGCTTTAGGGTTTAGGGTTTAGGGTTTAGGGTTTAGGGTTTAGGGTTTAGGGTTTAGGGTACCCAATCCTGGAATATTGGATCTGGGCTTTAGGGGTCTAAGTGAGGCTTGAGGTTTAATGTGGGCGCCCTCGATTTGAAAACCGTCTCCTTAATGCGGATTTGTGTTACAGTATACCAAGTTACTGCAATCATAATATAGGGCCCTCAGGCAGTTAAGACAAATTCACCCTTTAGACTAGAGGGTCGCAGTCTCAGCACTTGAGGGTGCAGGGCTGAAAACCAGGATCCATGACCCCTTCCGAAGAGAGTCCATCTATACCATTATGGAATTAGGCCACGAAAACCATAACAGGGCTGGTCCTTCGGCACCCGATGCCATCATGGTAGTATACATGCACGCTCTGGGTTTCCTATGTCCTAAACCACCCTAAACCCTAACCGCTAAATCCTCAGTCCTGAACCATGGACCCTCAAACTTACGACTCTTAAAACAACCCTGTTTAGGGTTTAGGGTCCCCAAACCATTAAGCCAAATCCTAAACCTTCATATCGCCTTCATAGAGCTTTGATAAGATTTCAGGGTTCGCGGTTGAGAATGGGCACCAGGCTCTTTAAGGGTCACAGAGTTGAGGATATGCGAACCAAGGCTTATCGGATTGTGATCTGCAGCAAATTAAATCTGGAGACATGTGGAAGGCATTGCTCACGGATTGCATGCTTGTGCCCGCCGGCGTCCCGGATGATTTCTTCCTTGGCCATTTGGAATTCAGTACTTAAGGAATGCTCAGGTTGAGGAAACCCTCTATCCCAAAACCTCGGAACCCGAATCCTTTCAAGCCTCGAACATCAAACCCTGAACCCTAAAGCCTATAACCCCTGGTTGACGGGTTTATTGAAGCTGTTCAGAAACTTGGCGTTTCAGGAGATAGGGATCCACGATGCGCAGCCAGAAAGGCAGGATCCAAAGGATCAGGCAGCTTCAGGGTTGCGGTTTCGGGCATTTTATACGGTTTATGAAACGGGTGGTTCTCTAAATTTGGGTCCGTTACAAGGTCCTTTTCCGACGGCACTATTTCTGGGTGTTAAGAAGGGACCCTCACTTGGAAATCTATTGAAATGTAGCAAACGGGTCTTAGGGTGTCTCCTGGCGTATACGATACAGAAGCAAAGAGCCGCAGCGGGCTTGCAGCATGACCCGAGACGATCTTCACTTGGAGATTCCAGTGTCGGTATTAGTAGGGTTATAAGTCCCCAAACATGGGTTACAAGTATAGTTATCCTACTTATACCCCCCTAAACCCTAAACTCTAAACCCTAAACCGCACACTGTTGAAGACCCATGAATCTGCAAGTACAGGTTGCGAAAAGGTGAAAGAATGAACGAGGCCTCCGATTGACATGAAACAAACCCTGAGGGCCCATGTACCCATCGAGCAGAATTTTTTGCCCCAAAGTAGCTATACTACTGTTGATGATACATACATCCTGCATTACCTTAAGGACCCTAAATTATGATAATTATGGTATATTCCTTACTATGGGTAATGCAGGATTTATATCATCAACCGTAGGCCAAAGTATATACCATAGGCTATACTATTTGGGTACATGCACCCCTTGGGAAAAAATTGAGGGTCCAAACACCCATTGTTCACCTTGGCCCTAAAGTACCTAACAGTATAGGAACTCGGTATATACTTCGTAGGCACATGGACCTGTAGGGAAAGCCTTCCTGCTTGTTTTCCATCTGATGCGACTTCACCCGACGCCATGAGAATGATGGTAAGCTTATCGCACCGTGTAGCCACGAAGGATACAAAGTAATGTAGGGGCCATAATAATTAGAATAGAGTGTTTTAAGTAGAACATAAAAACCCCTAAACCCAATTAATTATTCAGGCCCTTCTATTATCGACTGCGGGTTCCGCACATCTAGTCGGCGTGCCTGCGACAACATGCGGTGGGCAGCGGCCAGAAAGGAACTCTGCCGTCTAGGGCATTCGCTCTGGGGCTTAGGTGAGCATGGCACAAACTCAAGTCATGAGCCCAACACCTTGACTCTTCTAGTTATATATATATATGGGTTGTTCTCTAAGTTTTTGTCCTTTCGGATTCCCAATATCGTACGCCACCTTTATCAAAAAGACAAAGACCTCCAAAAGGGACCTGATAGTTTGGATAACTACTCATACACCCTAAACCCTAAACCCTAAACCCTAACTTAAATAACTACTACACCCTAAACCCTAAACCCTAAACCCTAACTTAGATAACTACTCATGTTATATGTTCAGTTGGCCAGAGACCCAAAGGGTCCAGTGGCTTGGGTTAGTACCAGTTCCGGGGTTTGGCTGGCTGTTAAATGTCCCCTAATGTAGGGGCCTTGGTGATTAGAACAGGGTTCATAGGGTTCCTTTAAAGGGTTCCTTAAAGACTTCTATAAGGGCTACTATGGTTTAGGGGCCTTAATAATTAGAATAGGGTTTAGGGGCCCTTTCTAGTATATTTATAATACGGAACCCTAACAATAGTATTGGTAATTCTTTGGGCTTCTATATTAAACGCCGAACTTTCAACGCCACAGCAAGTGTCAGGCGATCCTTGAGCCTGAAAAGATTGTTGTAGATCACGATCGCTTCCTCCTCGAAAGGGGTATGGCTGGTGTCTCGAGTTGAGGGTTTAGGGTTTTGGGGTTTAGGGATCACATGATGTGCTGACTCAGCAAGCAAGCTGCAAGTAATCTTGCAGAATCCCTCCTTAGATACGATGGCACAGTTCGTGTTCACATCAGCACAGAACTGATTCCTTACAAGTGAGACCATTGCAGCTTGAGACTTTTCAGAGGGTGAACTTTGAGGTGGGATACTTTCCGTTACCCTCGAAGGACTCATATGTTAAGGCTTTTGGGCCCAAAGACTCTATTATATAAGGCTTTTGGGATATTTTGATGCTAAAGGTTTCTGGTTTTCAGACTCCTCACGGGTGAAACCACTGCATTTTTTGCCAAATCTACCGAGTAGCACCCAGTTCACTCTAGGCTCCTAGAGTTGATGGTATAAATCCTTCATGACCCGACTATGGGAATTATCGTATGTTCTTTATTATTGGTAATGCAGGGTTTACATCATCAACCGCAGGTATGTCTCTTTGGGAGTCCGCAATCCTCGAAAGCTAGCCCTGGGTCGACACCTAAGAACCAAATATGGGCCTGCGGGCTGTCAGACCTCCACTCCAGCAATTTAGGGGCCTTAATAACTGGAATAGGGTTTTGGGATCTTTTGTAATATGCTATAACAAGGACCCCCCAAAAAAAAAACAAAAAATAGTATAGGTAATTATTTGGGCCCCTGTAGTAGCCTCAGTGAGCGGTTTAGGCTTTAAGGTTGGCTGACGGGTTTAAGGTTAGGGTTTAGGAAGACATGTCCCTCAGAAAAGTATAACACCCTAAACCGCTAAACCTAAACCCTAAACCCTAAACCCTAAACCCCAAAGCTACTAAACCCTAAACCCTAAACCCTAAACCCTAAAACCCTAAACCCCTAAACTACTAAACCCTAAACCCTAAACCCGAAACCCTAGGAGCCCCTACAGGGCAATTCAAGCCCCGTCGGGTTCCTTTAAAGGGTTCCTTAAAGAGGGTTTAGGGTTTAGGGTTTTAGGGGCCTTAATAATTAGAATAGCCCCGTCGGGTTCCTGTGATACCACGAAGCTTTCGCTCCAGTCGTCGAGCAAGCGGAGGCCTGGAACAGGGATCTTCGCATTCGGTTTAGCGCTTAGGGGTTTAGGGGTTTGGGGTTTAGGGTTTGGGGTTTCGGGGTTTAGGGTTTAGGGCTTAGGGGTTCAGGGTTGAGGGTTTATGTTTTTGGGTTTAGGGTTTAGGGCTCTCTCAAGGTTGTTGAAGCGGTTGATCGCTCAAGGTTTTAAAGCAGTCTTACCTATAGTCTCCATTGTAGTTCCATTTGGGGGTTACCTTTGATACTGTTGATGGACAAAATCCTGCATGACCCTATACACCTAAACTATAGGAATTATGGTACTAATACTATATTTGGGTCATGCAGGATTTTGTCCATCAACCGTACGACCCTTAATATAGAGTTGGTTATAAAAAAAGGAACTGCAATGGCGACTATAGGTAGAGGTTAAAATTTTCCATCTCAAAGTTAGGGGTTAGTGCCTTAGCTCTTTGGCTCTAGAAGTTTTCTTTATAGATGTTGAGGAGCGGCCTTTCCAAGAAGCCCCGTTCTCAAAATGTATACAACTGACTAGAGACTAGAGCCGAAAACCTGAGGGGTTATGGCTTAGGGTTTAGGGGTTTAGGAGTTTAGGGGTTTAGGAGTTTAGGGGTTTAGGAGTTAGGGGTTAGGGGTTTAGGGTTTAGGGCTTAAGGGTTTAGGGTTATGAGCCAAGCAAAACAGTCTTAGTCTCACTCTGTCTCCCCCACTCTCACAACCCTAAGCCCTACCAATAGTATCCATTGTAGTTCCCTTTTGGGGCTCCCTTATAGGATCCTTAATGTCGAACTGGTTAAAACAACAGTAGGAACTACAATGGACACTATAGGTACAATCAACTCTAAAGGCAGGCTAAACCCTATCGAACGTGAAACACCTCACCGAACCCCACTTGAGAACCCTGAAGCGAACCCTCTCCGAACCCTCAACCCTAAACCTGACGTAGGGGCTTTAATAATTAGAAGAGGGTTTTGGGCTCCTTCATAGTATATAGCTATAAGCAGGAAGCCCCACAATAGTGTTGGTAATGATTTAGGCCCCTATACCCTAAACCCAAAAACCCCTAAACCCCTAGACCCTAGACCCTAAACCTAATTTAGGCCCCTATATGAGTTCCTTGGATGTAGCCCGGCCTTCTCGTTGTGACATCATCGCAGCTGTGCTTTCCTGGCAAAGCTGCCCCCAATGGGGTTTCTGCAACACAGTTAAGGGTTTTGGGTAACTTGTCGTGGGGTATCACTATGCTAGAGATCCGAGCATTCAGCGTCCACACATTTACATGTGGTTACTAGTCTTTCTGAAATTCCCCATTTTGCTGGACTCCGTGCGCCGACCCCATCTGGAGCACCAAGGAGTCCTAACACTAAAGCCCTAGGCTGCAGCTGCCAAGCCAGCCCGGGACCCCAAACAGCTTCGGTTCAGGCTTGTACCACGCTCGCATAAACTAAACCCTCAACCCTAAAGCCCTAAAAACCGAACTTAAACCCGAAAGCCCCGAAGATGAGGGAACCATGTGTTCAGTCTCAATAGAGGGCCCCCAAAAGCTGATTCTCTGTGCAAGACAGAAACCCTTGAATTAACCTCAACTCCTACAGGAACCCTCAAAGAACCCCTGGTAGCACTATAACTTAACCCTCTAGAACCCCCAGAAGCACTAGAACTTAACCCTATAGAACCCCTAGAAACACTCCAAAAGAACCCTCAAGGAACCCCTGGCAGCACTATGCCGTCAGGTCCTGCTTCTGCTTCAGCTTGTTCGTGTGTTGGCTCTTTGTTGCCTCGCAAGACAACAATGCCAAAGCTGAGGCATCTTATACCCTAAACCCAAAACCCAAAACCCAAAACCCAAAACCCTGAACCACAAGAAGGGCAGGCGGTCCAAACGATACAAAAATCAGGTACTTGGGTTTAGGATCGTAGCTTCAAGGTTACGTATCTATATGGAGATTTTACCCAGACCCTGCTCATGGCTCCTTATGCAGAACGGCAAAGCCTATAGGCAGAAGCCTCCCGAATATCACATCCAATGATAACCCCATATATACTAAGCAACCAGGGCTATTTAGGGCTTCTAGGGTTAGTGAAGCCACCCATCATTCTCCAAAGACTCCCAAACCACCGAATTGGTGACTTGCTGAATTTGACCTTTGGGGCTTAGGGTCTATACGGCTTCGGGACCTACCCGGAAGACACGGCAAGAACCAATGACCCTCCAAAAGAAGGAAAGTGCAACGCCCCAGAAATCTCCAACTCGAATGAAACACAGAAGGCGACAACTAATAAAGGGGCCTTAATTTAGCCGGGTTGTGGGGTATATTATATTATTATACCTTAATTTTAGTAACGAGCCCCCACAAACTAGTATTGGTAATTATTTAGGCTCCGATATTAATTACCGAGCACACAATTAATGAGTTCATGTTCCCCGAAATCCTCTCCTGAAAACACTCACCCCAGTAGTCCATGTACTCATGTAGTATATACTTGGGCCTTAAAGTGGTTCATTTGGGCACATGGACCCTTAGGGTCAAGGGAACACACCTAACCCAGGTCCGACCCCACCGAAGCCTCAAGATGCCTACAACTCAAACCACAAACTCGGTTTGGGGTGTACGCTTTCGGTTTGGGGCTTTAGGGTTCCATGAACCCCAAAAGCCGGAGGCTGTTACGATAATGAAACCATGATGAGGAACACCCCCTTGTAAACAACCCCAACCCTACATGAACCCTAAACCCTAAACCCAAAACCCTAAACCCCTAAACCCTAAACCCTAAACCCTACATGAACCTTAAACGTAAAGCAGGGGAGTGCACCTTTGTCATAGTGGGCACGCCATCAGCCGAAAGCTCAAACTTCTCCTGGCGTCGGCAGCTGCAGCTTTTCGGGGTATCTCTAGAGGGTTTAGGGTTTAGGGCTCATCGAGAAAAGGTAAGACAACAAACAAAGAACAATAGTATTAATTTTCATTATAATGATAATGAGGGCCAAGGGCAGTAAGCATAATCATACATACTCGCAGTGCTAACCATCATCACAAGCATGATCACGATAATGAGATAGTATTTCTGAATGACAATGAAGGTAGCAATATCAACTCAAGGGTCTATCGTGTGTGGATTTCTGTCGGGTTGCAGGCGAAAGGGTTGCAGCTTGGACAACAGGCTTTCGGAGCGGGTTTGAGGGCCTGAACCTTCAATGGGAAGCCAACGCCGTCACCCCAAACCGATGGGCTCTACATCCTAAATCCTAGCCCCTAACCCCCAAACCCTAAACCCTAAACCACAGACCTTCATCCGGCTTTGCTTATCAAGTCGCCGAGTTCCCCGGGCCCCATAACCTGCTCAGCTGCCGCCTAATAAAACGGGCCCATAAGAGTTGGAATAGGGTTTTGCGGTATACTAAAATTGTAATAAGGAGCCCCCCAAAATGAGATTGATATTGGCACCGATAGTAACCCTTAAACACCTGAACTTCTGGCACGCCAAGTCCCCCAATGACAACCCCAACGCCAACAAGCAAACAACTGCAAAACAACCCAAACCCCAAGCCTAAAACCCTAAAACCCCCCATTGGTGGCACCAGATGTCAACTTGCAGCGTTAAGCGAGTAGGGTTCTGCGGGTGTCTCAATATGTTGTTTCATTAGAAAAGGACGATAATCACTCAATCACTCAGCAGTCAGCTTCGGCCTCCGTATCAAAACAACACGTCCGGAGCATTACAGGGAGTTTATTGTTTAGGATTCATGGGGCAGGGGGTGCTCGGTCCTTTTCGCCGTTGAGTCCGTTGTCCAATGGCGACACTATTTCTTTGGCAGCACGCAAACTTGCGAACAAGGGGCGTGGGTTGGCGTGGGTTGTAAACTGGTTTCAAGCTAGAGTCTCCATTGTAGTTCCTTTTTGGGATTACCTTGTAGGATCCTGAAAACTAGATTTGGTTAAACCAAAAAAAGAAATACACTGGATACTCTAGGGAGTGGTGTTTATACGACTGAGACCCGGCTCCTTACAGATCACCGAGTGCCCACGGGGTCAAAGACGAATCCGGTATACAAAGGCCTTGATACGTATGTTCTCGAGGTCGTTTAAACCGCCAACCGGCTGTTGGGGGGGAACGGTATGTCCAGAACACGATCAGATGTAAGAGAAGCTGGTCATGTGAAGTGGCCCGCCTTGTGCCGATGCTATTGCAATGAGGCCTCAATGAATGGAAGAAATGTCAGGTGAAGTTTAGAGTATACTTGCAATAGGAATCCTAAACCGAACAAGTTTTAGTAATTACTCACTCTTCTATAGGACAAGACGTTCGTGTTCATGTTCGGGACCAGCTGATCCCAAGTGATCTTGTCGACTCGGCGATGTCAGCGAGCATGCAGGGGTTTAGGGTTTAGGGTACAGCGCCTGGGGTTCGGATCTGTTGGATCTGGTACAAGTCGTGTACGATGTCGTTGGCCTGTGGTGTGTCCCCCCCATCGTTGTGAGCGCCTCGATGGTGGACATACTCTTGATAGACAAAATCCTGCATGACCCAATATACCTAAACTATAGGAATTATGGTACTAATACTATATTTGGGTCATGCAGGATTTTGTCCATCAGCCGCAGCTATGACCAACAGGTCCGCAGCTGTCTCGTGCGGGTTTGGCGGCGTCGGGGCGCCGCTCCCTGAGGTTTTGCCTGGGATTGGTTCCTGCTCTCTAAGGCTCCATGTGCCCATAGAGTATATACTTAGGCCTCGAAGTAGTCCCTATATAGCGACTCTAAGGCCTAAGTATATACTATATGGGCACATGGAGCCTTAGGGGCTGTTGGCTGAGTGCCCCACATCGGGAGGCTGTAATGCCGCGAGTGCCTGCTGGGCTTGGATGTGTGCCTCGCCTTTGGTCAGCTAGGGGTCCAGGGGTGTTGGCTGTGTAGGGCTCGCGCCACACCTCTGCACTCAGACAGCCAAGAACAAGCTGCAGCGGCAGTCGAGGTATAGCCCTAAGGGTGCAAGCACTCCCTATTGTAGCACTGCAGGGCCTTTTTGGCTACAAAAACCCGCGCATATAAGGACTACTTGTGCTACTGAGTAGGTTCATAGGTTTCAAAAAAAGTACAGAGCTTGTAGGTTCGTAGGACAAGCCACAAGCCTGAGTGTTGTTCAGATCTAGACACATGCATCATGATCTATATCCAAGAGCCTAGATGCCAGCTACGGGTAGGGCAGAAAGCCTAAAGCCTAAAACCGAAAAGTCTAAAGACCCTTAATCCTAAAACCGAAAATCCTTGAACTCTGAAACTTAAGCTCGTGGTCAATCTGTACCCACAACAAACCCTGAGCCCTAGTTATAGTCTCTTGGTTAGCCTCGCACGTCCTCTGTGGGACCTTTAAAAGTGAGCAGTACTGGAACCCTAAAGCGAATCGCCATCGACAAAAAACACTCATACAAGCGCAACAAGAAACAAAGCACCACGAGATAAACCCAAAGCCCTTTAACCCACACCCTATGCATCCAAAATCCGAAAAGCACTCAGATAACCCATGAAGGGGTTTTAAACCTAAACCCTAACCCCAAACCCGCAAAACCCTAAACCCTAAACCAAAACGTTTGAAAGCCGGAGGTGCCGAGGGCCCCTGGAGAGGGTGCCATATCCTCCGAGGCTTCCTGTGCTTCGGGGCGCGTTTTTTTCGTAGGGTTTGGGGATTTAGGGCTTACCAGCACCCCCCCAAAGTACCCTTTCATAGAGCCCGTATCGTCCTTAGTAGTGGGTGTTTAAGGATAGTAGAGGGTAGTTGGGGGGGGGGGG
>CAJNDV010036042.1:0-10997 GCA_905221635.1 Symbiodinium sp. CCMP2456
AGCAACAGCAACAGCAACAGCAACACCACCACCACCACCACCGCCACCACCACCACCACCACCAACAACAACAACACCAACACCACCACCACCACCGCCACCACCACCACCACCACCAACAACAACAACACCAACACCAACACCAACACCAACAACAACAACATCAACAGCAACAACAACAGCAGGATGCGAATGCCACAACCACACCTACAACCACCACCACGACGACAACAACAGCAATATCGAGAAGAAGCAACTTGGTGGAAGGAGCTCCAACAAAAAGTAGCCATCGTCTAACCAACTGAAACCCTTGACTTTGTAGGTTTTCATTAATGTTCAGACACCCTGGAACGAACGCGACAGCCAGACGCAAGAAGCCACAACAGTCAAAACCCTCAACCCTAAATCCTAAACCCTAAACCCCTAAACCCCTAAACCCCTAAACCCTAAACCCCTAAACCCCTAAACCCCTAAAGCCCTAAACCTAAATCCTGTAAAACAGGGCAAAGTGCGAAGCGGCGGCCAAGGCCAGAAGAAGGCAGCGGCGGCTGTGGCGACGGACCATTTCTCTCAGAAGACTTCTCTTTAGGGTTTAGGGTTTAGGGCTTAGGGTTCTTGGTTTCAAAAGGACATTATAGGTTTAGGGCTTAGGGGCTGACATCGCATTGGGATCGGCGAAAGTCCAGGGGTTTGGGGTTTAGCGTTCAGCCGACTTGATCCAGAAAGCAGGTCCCTGGTTCAGAACCGTTTCTCTAGGCATTGTGTTTGCAAGTAGAATGCCCATATGGCTCCCGCAAAGTACCCGAATCAGTATCAAAATGTTCCTTGTACTACGTATCACTACATGTTGTTGTTCTGGTTTAAGTATCCTACGAGCAGAGAAAACTTCACAGTCATCCCGTTCCCATCACTATCAGGTTTGAATTGCAGTGGTATCTGTGGAAGAAGCTTTAGCTGCTGATGATACGGTTTTTTGGGTTGCGATTTTTTAGAGCCCTTTTATGAGAGCACAGCGGACAGCACTGTTGAGCCGACTTGGCTGTGGCAGCCTGCAAACTGCTGCATGGGCTGACGGGGTTCCGGCTTAAGTTCTTACTTGTCCAGCATCCTCGGAAAATTGAAGGTAAACCTTCGGGATCATATAAGGATTGTAGTACCCCGAAAAGGCTCAAGGATCCTACGGTTTAGGGTTTAGGGTTTAGGGTTTAGGGCCTATTTTACTACTGAGATAGGTTCGAGTATGGGGTTTACATGTTTCGGAAATGAGCACCGCGATGGCCAACGTTTTCGGGCTGCGTTTTGAGTTTAAAGCTTAGGGATGTAAAGGTTTCGGGTTCAGCAAGTAGGAGCCGAGGTTCTGTGGTGTTAAGCCCCAAACCCGAAACCCTAATTCTGTGGTGGTTAAGACGTCCCAACGTCACCAAAACCCCTGCGGCAAGCACCGAAGACACTGGCCATAGTGCTCCTGCACCATAGAGCTACAGTTCCTTAACATTTTTAGGATTTAGTAGGGACTGGGGTACATAACATATGGCTAGTAACCTACCAATTAGGTACCTGGAGCCTTCGGGGTAGATAAGCATCAATCAAAAAGCTCAAATGGTCGTGTACGTATTATGCTTGTGGCAGCTTTGTTAGGACCACTACCGGAGCTGTGCAACCCTACAGATTTTGTTCAACAATCTGGCAATGACATAGCCCGAAGCCAACAACACCACATACACTCCAATCAAACAAGGCTGGGTCTCAATCCCACTCTACGACTTGAACCCTGAACCAAACCTAATAACAGCAACACATTCCACAGCCTTGACACTTGGGTGGTTGTCAAAATTATGGTCCCTTTTCGGGTCCTTATTATACTACGGCACCTATTATTTAGGGTACCCCAAAAGGGACCATCATTTTGACAACTACCCATATGGCATAATCTACCCCAGAGCCCTAATGTCCTTAATAATTAATCGGGATCCTACTATTTAGGGTACTATATAAGGGTCCCCTATTTGCGGAAGCCCCCACTTGACATCATACCCTCTTTGTCGCGCCTGCGCCTCGGTCAGCGCAGGTGGCTTGCGGCACTGAGCGGATTGAACATGTTGAGTTTAGGGTTTAGGGTTTAGGATTTAGGGTTTAGGGTTGTTCGAATTTAGGGTGCTGAATATCTCGATGAGTACAGTTGCTTCCTTTTGGGCCAAGGGGTTCTTTGAATCATTCAGGCTTCAGGCTTGCGACGACGACGGTGGCCCCAACCTACCAGTTAAGCACATCTGCATGTCTTTCTGCAGCTGAATGTGCTTTCTGCGAACACTGACGTGAGGGCCTTAAACCCTCAACCCTCAACCCTCAACCCTGAACCGCCAAACTCCATGCAGCAAACTATGGTAGGGACCTGTCTATGAATGAGCCTGAGCGAATCTGTAGAATCAAAGCTTCTTCCTTATGTAGGGCTCTCGGGCTTTTATGGTGGAGGATTGAGGATTTTATAGCTCATGGTTCTGGCTCAGAGCTTCACACCTTATACAGGTTCACGGTGGTTCACGTTGACGAGTAAAGTCCAGACAACCGGCGAAAACTTTAAGCAGAAATATGAGACAAGCAAACCATGTCGACATCCTGCACATGAGTAGCTCTCCGCACAGACAACATCCCGAAACATTAGAGCACAAACATAAGTGTACTGTTGCCAATAAAAAATCTCTGAGGGCAACACCACCAGAAGGCATCCCGAACCCAAAACCACACGAGGCAGGCGCCACCAGGCTGTACACGATCGTTCCCAGACTCCAGCTATCACACCTCGCATCCACCCCCCGGCACAACAGTTTGTGGTTGAGGTCTTCATGAAACCCAACCATGCCACAAGCCGTAACAGCTGAAGCAACCTTAATTCCTGCACCTCAAACCTCGTGCAGAAGTCTACGGTAGGGCTCTCCTTTGCAATGGCTCTGCGTACTACTATACCGATATTGGCCATGGAGTTCTCGCGCCCGAAGGTACCCCAAGGCAATCGCGGGTTGCCAGTACACTCAAGCTTTATAGGACAGAAGGGTGAAAATGACAAGTCAAAGTTGCGTGGTGGAGTAGCATACCTGCCCTGAGCTCATGCAACTCCACGCAACGAAACTGCTTACAATGAAGGATTTATGGTGCGAGTCCGGACGATTTAGGGTTTAGGGTTTAGGGTTTAGGCATCGTGAGTAGGAGTGCATGTTGGTGTCAGACTCTGACCCTATGCTGAAACCTGAAAGCCCTAAGACTGTAGCTGGGTAATATAGAAACCTAAATAGTTATCCACGTTATTCCTTAAAGATTTCTAATTATTATGGCACCTAACATATGGAAGCCTATTATAGATCCCCTATAGTGTCTCTTTTGAGGATACCTTTGAAGGAACCCCTACTCTAATTATTAAGGCTCCTACGTTATGCACCCGTGCGCGTGCTCTCATCTCTGCGGCAGAGCTCGACTCCTTCCTCCCACGTCTCGACTCGGCCAACCCTTTTTAGGGTTTAGGGCTTGGGGCTTAGGGTTAGGGTTTAGGGTTTAGGGTTTTGGGGGGGTTTAGGGTTTCGGGTTTATAGTAGAGTTTAGGGTTTCTCTGAATCACAGTATAGGGTTGTCTGCACAAGTTCAGGATTCCTGTTAGCGTCGGGGTTCTCCGGATAGAAAGCCAGGAATTGGGCTTCTCACCCACCGGAGCTTCGCAGTTTCGAGCTCATGAGGCGCTTTTGACCCAGAGGATGGCTATTGTGTAGTGCTTATGATTCGGGTTTAGGGTTTAAGGTTTAGGGCTTAGGGTTTAGGGTTATACAACTCAAAACTCAAACAGCGAAACCCTAAAATACCTTAGCCTTAAACCTCGTGCAAAAATCCTCCAGGGAACCCTTACCGGAACCTTTGGCTGCACCCTTGTAGAACCCGTAAAGGAACCTTGAAATAAACCCTTATACACGGCTCTGGGCGACAATGCTTCCGAGCAACATCGGCTTGAGCGACTGCTCCACCTGCGACATGCAGCATTCAGGGTGCTGCGGTCTAGGTTTCAAGCGCAAGCAGCAGCATGGTAATCGTCTTCCGAGGAGGAGCAAGTGATAGCAACAGCACGGTAGTAGTCGTCGTAGCAGTAGTAGTAGTCGTCGTCGTGCTCGCCGTGAGCAAAGTCCTAAACAAATCCCACATTTTTATACACCCTAAACGCTACACCAGAAGCTGTAGACCCTTCTAAGGCCCTCATCGCGGTGAATCCTTTTTGTGCAACCCTCGAAAAGGAATCCTGAAAATGACACACCAAAAAGAGCCCTTCAAGGCACCTCCAATTTGAAGACCCATAAGAGAAGCCCTGAAAGGGACCGCCGGAAGTTTAGGGTTTAGGGTTCGGGGTTTAGGGTTTAGGGTTTAGGGTTTGGGGTTTGGGGTTAAAAAAGGAACCTCACTATGGCAACTCAGCCCCAGAAACTAAAGCCTTCAAGAGGTCCCTACAACAATTCTGCAGAAGGGACTCCTGCCTTCTGAAGGAAGCCATTGGGGCCAGTGAGGTGGTACCTGTTCATGGGGTTTGGGTTTGGGTTTGGGTTTAGGGTTTTGGGGTTTCGGGTCTAGGGTTTAGGGTCTTGGGGCTGTTCGGGATAGGGTTAAGTTCAGCTTACGAAGTTTATAAGAAATCCATAGGGCACCATCAGGGTTTCCATATGCGTAAGCGACGTGGCTTTGGGATTCGACTTTCAAGCATGGTGCAGAAACCCGTTCAGGATTCCCTGTCCTATATCTGATGTCTAGGATATCCTCCAGGGCTTGTAAGTGGGTTTTGCGGATTATTTCTACCCAAAATCCCTGCAGACAGCCTTTGAAGGAATTCCACATTATTCTGATTAGGCAATCCACTCCTTTGCAAGATCTCTTGAAACGTTCCGAATCTAAGGTAGAACCCATGGGCCCTTACCCCTGGGACCCTAATATACCTACTATATACCCTATATGTACCCTTAAGGGACCATAGAATCCCCTAAGGGCCCACGTTAGGGGCCCATGGGTTCAACCTTAGACCGAAAGGGCGCCGGACCCCTAGGGCTTCATCTGATCTGGGAACTGTTGTGAGCTGATGTGGAGAGGGCGCCAGCAATATAATGTAGGGGCCTTCATAATTGGAATAAGGCTTTGGGTGATATTATACTATAAACAGATATAGTGGGGATAAAAAATCGTACTGGTAGTTATTTAGGCCATTTTATACTTTTGACTGAAAAGGCTCTGACGCACATGCACTGGCAAGTTTCTTCACACGTCGTATGTGCAAGGCTCCTCATGCACAGTAGCATGGAACCTATCATGCTGTACACAGGCAAGGAGTCCCTGCATAGCTAAACCTGGTAGTGACACCACGAACATCATCCTCATGATCAGCATCATCATAATCGTCATCATTAGCAGCAGCAGCGCAAGCATTACCGTGACCATTATTGCCATCATTCTCACCATCACTATCAGCATCGCCATGCTCACCGAAAAGTGTCTCGCATCATCACCGTCGTTTGTCGACCTCCTCATCGTCCTTCGTTTAGGCATCGCAAAAATGGAGCAATGTCGGGAAAGCTGCTCCTATCACTTGGGTTTCGCGGCTTAGGATTAGGGCTGAATAGAGTTCTTCGGAACCCGATGCATCCGATACGTGTGGCCTTTCGATGCACTCCGGAGACCAGCAGATGCGGTCCTGGAGGTTCTTGTTGGCTGCACATCAGCCCAAAACCCCAACCTAAAATTTTAAGCGGACCCTCCGTAAAACCCTGTTTGTTAGAACGGAACCACGCCGATACTCAGCAGATTTTCCCCCAGGCCATCTGCTCCAATGACGGAAGACTGACTGACGCTGGCAATCATCGACACTTGTAACTTTGTAGTCTAAGTATTTTGTACGCCCAACAGAGCCCTAAAACCGAAACTGCGAAATGATTACAAACGTTTCTACTATTCCTCAGGTTCCTGAATATTCCAGTTGAGGTATACTGGTTTATCCTAACACTCCCAACACCCTATGCTGATCATTACAGTTTTCGGCGACCTGGCAAGATATAACTCGCTTTGGTTTTGGGGCTTAGGGTTTAGGCTTTAGGGTTAGGGTTTCGGGTTTAGGGTTTAGGGTTTAGGAACCGGTGAAAGGAATCAGTTTTTGATTAAGGCCCCAGGATTGCCCAAGGTCCGATGTGTCGTTGATGATGACGCCCATGAGGCCAAAGCCGAACACCTGTGCAAAGGCATCATTCAGGAGGCGTGGCAGCTGGAATTGGGCTCCTTGAAAGGGTTCCTTTGATAGTCCTGTAAAGAATCCGCAAGGGGTTTGTGGTATAAATATTGGCAGTAATGATTAGAATACGGTTCGAGGGTATGAAATTACTACAAGTATTTTAAAGAAACCCTGGACGATATTATGAGTACATATTCAGGCGCCTATGTGAAGCACAGGGTCCTCTTACTGCCAGGGCTCTAAAAGGTACTGTGGGGGTCCTTAGGGTTTAGGCTAGGTGCTTCAGGCTACGGTTTAGCAAAACCTTTGTCTTATGGCATAAGGCAGCCGCTTCAACCAGATTCCTGAACAAAATCAGAGCATGCTAAACGATGCCCAAAGCGGGCAAACGCTACATGGCAGTACAGAAGCCTGGCAGATTAAGACTAGTGCTTTGCGCGGGTCCTAGACTACAAAACTACCAGGGACCCGTATTAAGGAATGGTATTACCACGTAATCAGGCCCCTGTAGTATGTAGATCTCACCTCCGACAATGTTGTGGTCGACGATGAAGACAGTTGGTGCTAGGTGATGATGACTATGAGGACGGTGATTAGGTTGATGCCGATTGTGATGGTGATGGTGGAGATGAAGATAACGATGAATATGAACATGAACATGTTGAAGAACGTGATGATGATGATGATGGTAATGATGATGATAATGATGATGGTGATGACGACCAATGACGGTGATGATGGCCATGATGATGAAGATGTCGTTTATGATGGTGATGATGATGATGATGATGGTGATGGTGATGGTGATGATGATGATGATGATGACGATGATGTTAATGACGATGATGTTAATGACGGTAATGCTGATGGTGATGCTGATGGTGATGATGATGATGTTGTTGATGATGATGATGGTGATGCTGATAACGGTGATGATGATCATGATGATGCCGATGGTAGTGGTGGCGGCGGCGGTGGTGGAGGTGAAGATGATGACCACGATGGTCGTAGTTCTGGGAAACGTCACTGCGATGCTGATGGTGGTCGTGGTGATGGCGGCAGTTGTGCTGACGACGACAGTGCACCAAGGTGACTATATACAACGACGAGATCGATTCATCGAGTATCTTTTTCTGCATCGATAGCCAGCCCACACGCAGCCCGCAGAAGAGTTCTGTAAACCTGTCGGCCGAAGTATGGCCTACACCCCTAATATAAGGGCCTTTAACAATCAGAATAGGGTTTTGGGGTATATATGTATATATATATATATATATATTATACTACAGTTACAACAAGGAAGCCGCAAAATACTATAGGTAACCATTTAGGCCCCTACACCCCTAGGGAGCAGCCCAGCTCACGGACTCGATCCGGCTTTTGGTGGCATCAGATGCTTTCGTGATCCCGTTCCCGGGCTTGAGGGTTTAGGGCTTTATGGTTTAGGGTTTAGGGGTTTAGGGTTTAGGGTTTAGGGGTTTAGGGTTTAGGGTCCACGGTTCGGGGTTTAGGGTTTAGGGTTTAGGGGCTTCGTGAGTAATGTAAGGGCCTTAATAACTAGACTAGTTTTTTTTTTTTTTGGTGAGGGGGTTCTTATTATAGTAGTGGAATAATAGACCCGCAAACCCTATTCTAAGTATTAAGGCCCCTACATTAAGATATCCGCCTATGATGCATCACGGACGCCAAGCCAAGTACAGAACTCTTCTAAAACTCTCTTAAAACCCTAAACCCTAAACTCTGAACTCCTAAAGCCGGCAACCCGAAACCAAAGAACCCCAAATCTTAGAACTCACAAACCCTGAACTCTCAGTATAGAATCCAATAGAACCCTGAAAAGCAAGCCAGAGAAAAAGCGCTGGGGGTTTAGGGTCTAGGATTTGGGGTTTAGGATTTAGGGTTTATAGGGTTTAGGGTAGCCTGAGAAAAAGCCCTGGAAGGAGCCCTGAAATCGACGCCTTCACGAGGATGGGTTGCTTCGCGCAGGCCGTGGGGATGAGGATGTGGCTCAAACTCCAAGAAAGGTGCAGCCTCCGTTTTGCTTTAAGGGCCCCTTTAAGGTGTCTGTTGGGGGGTTTAAGGTTTCCCCTAACACCTAGAAACCCTAAACCCTAAACCCTAAACCCCAAAACCAAAGCCCTAAACCCCAAACCCTAAAACCCCAAACCCTAACATTTAGGGTCTATGCAGCCTCCGTGTCGTTTTAAAGGTGACGGTTAAGGCTCCTTTGTTGGACTAGGCTCCGCCATACTGGTGCCCTTTTTCCCAATATTCGGTTTTACTCAGGAGACCACCAAATAAAAAGTGCAAAAGGGTACGACTGAGGAATCTAGTTGATCATGTTTGATCTACAGATTTATGAGTTTAGGTTTTTGGGGTTTAGGGTTGGGGGTTTAGGGTTCTTTGATGACCTATGTAACTGATAGTTTGGTTTCTATTTTTTTCTGTTCTGATTTGTTGAAACTCTGTAGGCTTGTTTTTGCTAGTTTCATGCTTCTTAGTAAAAACTACACCCTAACCCTAAACCCTAAACCCTAGACCACGATCCGATAGCCGCCTGCGACTACTTCTTCTTTCGGGGTTTGTTGCTGAAGCCTTAGGGTACAGGTTTTGGGCCCCAAGTTTGGTGTCCTCTGGTCGATCTGATTTGTTTGAGGTTTCTGCGGTTTCAAGCTTTAGCTTGCTGGCTTGACAGTGGCGTTATGCGCTTTTGCATGGGTTACGAGGGTATAAAAAATCCGGGGGGGGGTAGAAGGTTTGGGATAGGGTGAGAGACACTTGCTCCTCGAAGAAAGCCGACACCCGAAACCCTAAACTGTCCCCTAACTCCTAAAGCTTCTAAAGACGAAACCCTGAACCCTAAACCCTAAACCCCTGACCCTAAACCATGGGGCCCAGCTGTCGCAAGTTTGTAACAGTGACCCGTGTCTTCCACCGACCTCAATATATCGGGCTCGACCGATTTGCCAACAGTGGAATATTAACGAACAGCCTGAATTGGGTTTAGGGCTTATGGGGCTTCAACCTTGAAGCCCCAAATTACTGATATAGGCTCCTTCATAATTACAATAGGGTTTGGGGGCCCATTCTACTGTAGTTAGAATAAGGAACCCCCAAAATAGTATAATAATGACTTATATAGGCCCATGGAAGCCCCAAACTACTAGATTCCCCAGTAGCCCCTTAATAATGTACCCTTTTTCCTACTATTCGGTTTTGTTATGAGAACCAAAAGAGAAAAAGGGCAAAACGGTACTACTGCGGAACCTAAACTACTACTTCCTGGGCCCATTATACCACAACTATATTAAGGAACCCCTCAAAAAACTATAGGTAACTATTAAAAAAGACCCCTGCATTACACCTTGGGCCCCCCCTAAACCCTAAACCCTAAACCGTAAACCCCTAAACCCCTAAACCCCTAAACCCTAAACCCTAAACCCCTGAACCCCGAAAACCCTAAACCCTACATCCCTAAACCCCTAAACCCTAAACCCCTGACGGGAAGTCGCTGGGTTCACCGAGGCGAGGGCAGATTCATGCTCGCGGCGAAAGCCGTGGCTGCGGCACACTCCCGGCTGATCTGCACGATATCCTCCTTCTCTGGTCTTCTGTTGCTGGTTTGGGGTTTAGGACTGTAGGGGTTTAGGGCTTTAGGGGTTTAGGGCTTAGGGTCTTAGGGGTTTAGGAGTTTAGGGTTTGGTCTTCTAATGCTACGATTGATTATGGTCAAGGGCTCACGGTTTGGAGCTTAGTAGGTGACCCCTAGCCCTAAAATCTTGCATCATAAACCCACAAAACCCCTACTACGCCTCATAGCAACCGGTGTAAGGTTGTATTTTGGGTCTGCGTGCGGTCTAGGAGATTGAAATTAAACTCGGTGAAAAGATACCGCAAAGGGGGCTATCACACCGTAAGTCTCGTTATACAGTTACTTTCCTGGTCATGCCATGCGCTCTGCAGCCGTCTTGAAGATTTTGACCTCGCTCTCTTGGCTTCTCAAAGTGGGCCAGGACCATAGACCCTACCGGGTTCAGGGTTTAGGGGTTTGGGGTTTAGGCTAGCTAAAATGCCCGAAACCCGTACAACCTGCGCCATCAACACTAACTCGCATCAAAGCCCCCCCAACCCGAAATGAATCCTTCTGGGAGAACAAGCGCAAAAGACTACAATGCCCTCAGACCGGATAAGGGAAACAACCCTGGACTAAAGTAAACCTCAACATTGAATGAACAAACCTGTGCCCAAAACCTTGAACCCAAAAACTCAAAAGCAAAACCCAAAAATCCGAGACCCTGGCTTTGACAAACACCGATTCCGTCCTGCGTCCACTGATGCGTCTCCAGCATAGATCCCAACGTGACCTCAGGCTCTGAGCTCGGGATTCACATGGTTGTGGGTTTAAAATTCAGGGTTTATAGGGGTTAGTGTTTGAATGGGGTTGGGGTTTGGGGTTTAGAGTTTTCAGGGTTTAGAATTCAGGGTCTATCGGGGTTAGTGTTTGCATGGGGTTAGGGTTCTGGGTTCAGCATTTATAGGGTTTAGAATTCAGGGCTTAGGGGTTAGAGATTGAATGGGCTTGGGGGTAACGGTTTATAGAGTTTAGGGTTTAGAACTCAGGGTTTAGGGGTTAGCGCATGGGATTCTACCGGTTTCGGGAGCAAGGTTTGTAGCATAGGCAGTTGCTTTCAGAGGGTGGCTCAGGCTTGTCCCTAAGCTCTAAACCCTAAACCCAAAGCCCCTTAACCCTAAACCC
>CAJNDV010036042.1:11912-23914 GCA_905221635.1 Symbiodinium sp. CCMP2456
TACTACTACTACCACCACTACCGCCACTACCACTACCACTACCACTACCTCTACCACTACCACTACCACTACGACTACTACTACTACTACTACTACTACTACCATTATACATTCTACTTATACCATTACTAGTACCTTCCACGATTCACTTTGGTTTCGGCGGCATTTGGGCTTGCGGTGCGGGGTCTTGGGTTGAGAGTTGCGGGTTTACGGGTCGAAACCCTATAAATCCGACACCCTGAGCGCAAAACCCCCAAGGTTTGGGATTTCTGGTTTAGGGTTTAGGGTTATTTTGTTGTTTTAAAGTTTAGGGTTTAGGGTTTAGGGTTTTTGTTGTTTCAAGGTTTAGGGTTTAGGGTTCAGGGTCTAGGGAAGAGTACAGTAGGCCTGATGACCCTGAACCCCAAACCCCTACTGATAAGAGTGTTAGAACCCGGAGAGATCAGCTTGGTAATATGAATACTCGCAAGACCACTGACAATACCAACCGCCATCACCATCACGTAATGTAGGGGCCTTCATAATTAGAATAGGGTTTATTGGGTGTATTATACTATAATTCTAT
Source organism: Symbiodinium sp. CCMP2456 (assembly GCA_905221635.1). Taxonomy (NCBI): domain Eukaryota; class Dinophyceae; order Suessiales; family Symbiodiniaceae; genus Symbiodinium; species Symbiodinium sp. CCMP2456. The sequence goes on from CAJNDV010036042.1 coordinate 12,478, forward strand.
TAAGGAACTCCCAAAAAACTATTGGTAATTATTTCGGCTTCTATCTTATGACAACAGCACAAGGACAAGGATGCTGGGGCAGAGTAATGCTGGCCGCTGATACTTGGAACTTCGTCTCGTCCTTCAAAATTTGGGGGGTTTCCGAAATTAGGGGACCCTAAAAAATAGTACCCTAGATAGTACGATCCTTATTATAAGGACCCCAAAATAAGGTACCCCTAATTTTCGGAAACTGCCATTCAGGATCTTTGCTCCAGGGCTGGGCTTCGGGATTTGGTTGCATGCATTGTGCTGCAGTCAAAACAAGTACTTGGTTTAGGGTTTAGGGTTCAGGGTTTAGGGTTTAGGGTTTAGGGTTCAGGGTTTAGGGTTTAGGGTTCAGGGTTTAGGGTTCAGGGTTTAGGGAGGCTTATGGCATGCACACCGCCATATCACTTCGAGAGTGCTATCGGGGCCGACATGATACAGTGGGATTCAGGCAGCATGCGAAGCTCAGGGTTCGAAGCGCAGAGGATGGTCCCGGGAGAGTATTATGCCAGGGCGAGACTGCCAATATTAGCTACTTGAGGTTCCGTGTGGAGAACCTGCAAACTAGACTTAGAAAGTCAGCTGCCAGTGAAAGGCGGATATGTGCAATGATATATGTATATAAGTATATATATATATATATATACATATATATATATATGTATGTATAGTATAATGTGTACAGATATGCATATGTGTATATATATATGTATATATATATATATACACCAACGTAGAAAGCCAGCGACTGATGCGTTTGACCAGTTAGGCTGTTCTTCCTTGTGCCTATACCCTCAAGCGTGGCTCTTCGTCTTGGTCACCCTGTTTCCTTACAAAAGAGATCGAAACCATGAAGTGGGCTCATGAAGCCACAAAAAGGCAGCAGGGATTAATCATATTCGTGTTTAGGGCTGAATAATCTGGGTAAGTATTTGTGTCTATATAACAAAACCCTTATAACTCTAAGTCTTAAACTCTAAAAGCCCTAAACCCCAAAAAGCGCGGTACACCGCAGCAGCAACCGTAAAAGCCCGTGGCGCCAACCTCATGGAGGCGAAGGACATTGGCGTGATCCAGCTTCTGCAGCTGCTTTACCAAGTTCCGCACCTGCTCGTGGAACTGTGTATATAAAAGATAGATGAACATAAATAAACAAATATGAACTTGTATAAATGTATATATATATATATATGTGTGTGTGTAGATGAAAAAACACATCCATACTCTCGAAAATGTGGCTCTAATCTGCTGGACGACTGGAATACCTAAACCATCCTAAACCCTTACGAACCTTTTACTGCAACCTTTTATTGCAACCCGCAGTTGGGCTTCGATGCTTACGACGTTGGTGGTTTTAGGGGCTAGGGTTTAGGGTTTGGGGTGTCAGGCGAATATTTGAGTTTGGGGTTGCCGCGCTTCAGGGAGGTTGAGTCTGACCCCTAAAGAGTAAACCCTTCACCCGGTACGATTGTGCAAGCGTCCATACACACAGACTCCAAAACCCCGTAATCGACAACTATATTCGGTTCATCATGTCTAAACTGATGCTCGCCCGTGAAACTGGGTGGGGTTGCCAATCATCTTAACTGATAGGGACGGTGGTTCAAGGGGGGAGGGTACTAGGGATCCGGAACCTGAGGGAACCCTTCGGAAGCTTTCGGGAGAATTAGGTACTAGGTTATACACACCGCTTGGACCTGCTAAGGATTCATATTATAAAACTCTACAGTGCACACCCGACTAGACTAAACCCCCTCAAACATGGCTTTGCGACTGTGTCTAGAAGCCTTACCATAAGATGAAACCAACCCCCCACCACCAAAAGAACAAAAACAAACAGCCTTCTAACTCTGCGTGGTAAGAAGGCAATCGAGCTTCTGGGCTATGGGGGTCATCAAAATCCTAAACCCTAGCTTACCTTCACACTAAGCCCTAAAACCTAACAGCTGCTGGCAAGTCTTCGTGGGTTCATGGGGGCTTGTGGGGCCTCCTGAGGTGCAAGTTGCATAAACAGCGATGAAGCTAATGTCTGGAACAACAACATGTATACGGAATGATAACAGTAGTTGTGGTAGTAGTGGTCGTCGTCGTCGTCGTCGTAGTAGTAGTAGTCGTCGTCGTCGTCGTAGTAGTAGTAGTGGTCGTAGCAGTCGTCGTCGTCGTCGTCGTCTCGTCGTCGTCGTCGTCGTCGTAGTAGCAGCAGGAGTAGTAGTAGTAGTAGTAGTAGTAGTAGTAGTGATGGTAGTAATTAATCACAATAATAATGCTAATTATGATGGTGGTAATAATGGACTTCTTCACCGACAAGGAAGAAGCTCCAGTCTGATGCGATGGATGTGAAGGAGGCAAGGGTTTAGGGTTTAGGGTTTGCAATCCCTCGAGTCCTGAATCCAGAAACCCCAAACAGAGCTCAAAGACCAAACCCACAGTAAAATGGGACTCCTTGCAAACATCAAAACAAGAACGCCACCCACCAACACCCCAATGTAAAGCCAATGCAAAGCCTACCTCTACACCCTAAACCCCTACACCCAAACCCTTAACCCCCAAACTCTAAACCGGCTCGGCAGCCCTCAAGCCCTAAACATCCCTGAAGTTCTACACCTAGACGCCTAGACTCAAAACGCCCCCAAACCAAGACAAATGAGATCCCAAGGAACCACATCGAAACCTCAACCCACCCAACAACACAAAACAAAAACAAACGAAACCCTGAATCCGAAATCGCAACAGGCACTCAATGCCCAAGTCTAGACCCAACACCCCCAAACACCCAAAACCGGAAACCTCAAGTAGGGGACCCCCTAACCCCAAACCTCAACTACTTGGGAGCCTCCTTAGGACCTGTGCCAGGTGGAAGCTCATGCTTCGGCCTGGAGCAAGAGCCAGGAGGACTTCAGGTGTTGGTGTTGGGATGGAGGGGTTTAGGGTTTAGGGTACAGAGTTTAGGGTTTAGGATATAAAGTTTAGGGTTTAGGGTTTAGCATACAGAGTTTAGGGCTTAGGGGTTAGGGTTTAGAGTTCAGGGTTCAGGGCAACGGCTTCGATTTGGGGGCCACGCTGCCATGTTTGGCCGGTTAGGGTTCGAGTCGTTTCTGACTTAGGGCTATGCTTCCACTCTTGGCTGGTTTAGGGTTCTACCTTTAAGAACCCAAAACCCACTTTTTTTTTAGGTTCTTATTATAAACCCTAATATGGGATTTATAGGGACCCTACAAAAAAGTAGGTTTTGGGTTCTTAAGGTAGTCTTTTCTGGTTTAGGGGTTTGAGTTCCGTTCTTGTCTGGTTTACGGCTTAGGGTGTAGGGCTTTACCCTTGTCTGGTGTTGGGTTTAAGGTCACATATTGTTCCTGTCCGCATCGAGGTGGATGGCTTTATCCTTGGTTTACGGTGGACTGTCAATAATCAGAATAGGGTTTGGGGCGTTTGCTGTACTATGGTTAGAATAAGGAGCCCCAAAATAGTATTGGTGCTTTTTTAGACCCCTAAACCCTAAACCCAGAAGTGGTTGATGGCCCCAACACGCACGCTTTATTGTTCGGGTTTGGGGTTTAAGGTTGAGGGTTACCTTAGTTTCGCTGCAGCCTGTCTGCAAAATCCTGATTCGGAGTTTACAAAAGTGCGCTCAAAAGCATGAGTAAGGGAGGATGTGCCATGACCTCCCCTCAGATAAGCCAATAACTTCGTGATGTCCCACCCAACAGCTCATGTCTGGACGGCTTGACCCCTGACTTAGAGGGTAGAACCCCTCAAACTCACAGGTACTGCGGGGGCCTAAATAATTACCAATACTATTTTGGTGGTTCCTTGTTATACTTATACTAGAATGGGCCCCAAAACCCTATTCCCTAAACCCTAAACCCTATTCTAATTATTGAGGTCCCCATAGAAATTGGAGCCACAGACAGATCCAAGAGGCTTGATGAGGCAGAGCCGTTGGATGGACGTCTTGCGATGGATGGCTTGTACCAAGCCCAGCCTCGCTTTAAGCGCTGTTCATTCTGTAGAGGTTGTGTGGGGTTTAGGGTTCAGGGTTTAGGGTTTAGGCTTTAGGATTTTGGGGTTTATGGTTTAGGATTTTGGGGTTTAGGGGTGCGGGCGGGGGTCGAGAGTTCGGGCGGGGGGGGGGGCGGGGTTAAGGGGTTTAGGCTTCAGGTTTTGGTTGTTTTAATGTTTTGGAGCTTATGGCTCAAGGTTGTAGTTGTAAGTTGAAAGCATCCGTTGGGGCCGGGAAGGGTCAGGGGCTCGGGGGTGTGTAACATAGGGGCCTTAATAATAAGAATAGGGTTTTGGGGGTACATTATACCATAATCCTAAACCCTAAACCCCAAAAATAGTATGGGTATTTCTTTAGGCCCCTGTATTAGGGGTGCTGGCCCGGGGTTCTCAAGGCTGAGGTCTTGGACGCTAAAGAAAGCCCGAAAAAGCAGCTGTAGGGTTTAGGGTGCCAACATTATTCGAGGCGGGGTCTATGTGGTACCCTGTAGGATTAGAAGGGCAGAACGTTGGCAATTATTCACCCACCTGATAGTAGGGTATTTTCTAGGCCATTAAGAACCCTTTATGAAAAAAGTTTGGAAGGTACCCTCTGATGCCCTACGCATCGTATGACATAACAGTCATCGCTTCATGCTGTGACAGCTATGAAGACGGTTTCATAAACCACTTGCGCCACAAACCCTAGACGAGGGTTTAAAATGGCCCTAAACCCTAAACCCCAAACCCTAGCGGCCTGTTGGGCACGCTGATATCTGGCCAGCCCAGCTCGTCCGTGTTGTCCAAGGAGAAACCAGCCTCCCGGAGCGGTCTGGAGTTTAGGGTTTAGGGTGTAGGGTTTGAGGGTTAAGGGTTCAGGGTTTAGGGTTTAGGGGTAGGGTTTAAGGGTTAAGGGTTTAGGGCTTAGGGTGTAGGGTTTAAGGGTATATACGAGGATCCAAAACAAGGCTGAATATGTGCTTCAGAGATAGGAAACCTATAGCCGTTTTGGCAAGATGTAAACTAGAGGTCTGAGGGTAGTGGGAACTTAGGATTTACGGATGCTGACGGCTTCAGGGTTGGGGGGTTTTGTGTTTCAAGTTTGAGGCAAGCCTTGGGCTTGAACCACAGACTTACCCAGACCAAAGCATCCCAAAATACAGGATTCCGTTCCTTCAACAGGGTTCTACAAGGGATTTGTAGTTTACGGTTTCAAGTAGGGGCCTTACTAATGTTGGAAAGGGTTTGAGATTAAGTTAACAAGAACCCTCGTGGTTCGATACTTATAGAAAAGTAGTCCCTTTTTATCATTGGTATTTGGTACCCATGTCGCAAAGCTAAAAAAATCCTGAGCCCTCCACTGGAGGTTCTAGGGTGTGCCGAATTCATCGCGTGCGGCACCTCAAGTTCGCACAAGAGGCCCCAACACTCTCCACCCCAAACCCTCAATCCAATCCGAAAAGCCCTAAAACCCTCAACCCTGAAACCCTCAACCCTATATATCTATCTATCTATCTATCTATCTATCTATCTATCTATCTATCTATCTATATATATAAACCCTTAAGCCCTAAACCCTAAACCCTAAACCCAAACTGGAGTCTTGCCTGGTTGAAGTCGGGCAAGCCAAAGTGGGCTTCTCCGTCCTTGAACCCGGTGCTTCAAACGAATGTAGGGGGCCTTCAGAAACTAACTTGGGAGTTGGCGTAGGGTTTAGGGTTTAGGGTTTAGGGTGTAGGGTTTACGGTTTAGGGTTTAGGAATGTAGGGGGCCTTCCAAAACTAACTTGGGAATTGGTGTAGAGCACGGTATGATAGGGGACCAAAAGGGAGTAGTACTATAGTAATTATTGCGATTCCGACCGCTCTCTCTCTCTCTCTCTCTCTGTCTCTCCCTCTTTCTCTATTATATATATATATATATACTTATTTATTTATCTATAGTTATGTGTGTGTATATATATATATATATTCATGCAGGGGTTGTTAAATGGATGTCACTCTTTCACTTCCTGAAGACGAAATGCCCTCCGCACCAAGCGCACAGTCCAATCTGGAGAGTACGAGCTCCTGGAATGTGCGGAATTCCGCCTGAGTGGCATTTGGACGCCTTCCTTCTTTGGAAATAACGTGGAGAAAACCCTAAACCCTAAACCCAAAACCCTAAACCTTAAACCCTAAACTCTTCAAAGACTTTTTCACATCCGAAATATCGACAGTAACCTCGCTCCAATTAGTCTGGCTCGTGGCCTGGTGCACGTACAGAAATCGGAAAACCGAAGCCCAAACCGACATCCGAAACCCTAAGCCACAGACCCTAAACCTCAACACTTCTCCAAAGTACTTTTTAGGTCCCCAATACACTACGACACCCTTGTGAAAAGGACCCCCAAAAAACCTATTTTCGAAAACTACCCCCAATCTCAAATCCGAAACCCTACGCTTAAGCCCGAGGCCCTTGACGCCAAACCTTATAAAATTCTAGCCCTAAAGCCCTAAGGGCCGTAAAGCATGAATTTAAAGCCACAAACCCCCAGACCCAAACATCTCTAAATCCGAAAGCCCTGAAGCCTTAAAGCCTGAATTTAAAGCCACAAACCCCCAGACCCAAAACATCTCTGAATCCGAAACCTCCCGTGAACTGAAGGAACAGTTCCCCAGGTCTCCTCGTAGCTGTCCTGCCATCCGGCTTCAGGGTGGTGTAGGCGTTCGTAAGGACTAGGGTTTAGGGTTTAGGGTCTATTTCTGGGTTACGGTAACTTGTTAGAGGGCTTTAAGTTGGAGTTAAGCTTTAGGGTTTAGGACTTAGGGGTTCGCCAGCTCATTCCACAAAGATTTGGGTATATATTTGGCGTGTTTGAGGACCTCTTTTAGTGTGTCTGCTTAGGACGCAAGACTTGTGGTTTAGGCTTCCACGAGAAGATTTTTGTTCAAAACAAGCTTTCGGTAGCCGGACTTGCTGTGTAGGTAGGATGTGTGCAAGGTAACCGGACTTGCTGTGTAGGTAGGATGTGTGCAAGGTCTTAGGATTAAAGAACAAGGTAAAACGGTAAAACCCTGACAATTCCTGCTCAAACTTTGAGCGAACTCAACCCTAAACCCTAAACCCTAAACCCAAACCCTCAAGCCCTAAACCCCAAACCCTAAGCCCAAACCCTCAACCCCAAACCCTAAGCCCAAACCCTCAACCCCAAACCCTAAACCCTAACCCTAAACCCCAAACCCTAAACCCTAACCCTTAAGCCCTAAACCCCAAAAGACCGTCCCCTCCTGGGCTCGGTGGTTGGAAGTGTGGTGGCCACCGTCTTCGTGACCGTGTTCCTTCTCCCGCTGGTGCCGGGTGGCGAACCTTGCTCCCACCTAAACCCTAAACCCTAAACCCTATAAACCCTGAACCCCAAACCCCTAAACCCTAAACCCTAAACCCTGAACCCGAAACCCTACACCCTAAAACCCCGAAACCCTAAACCCTAAAACCCTGTTTTGGTTGGCAAGGCGAAGCGCCCGCTAAGGGTCCTAAGGTTTAGGGTTTAGGGTTTAAGGTTTAGGATTCAGGGGCCTAAGGTTTAAGGTTTAGGGCTTAAGGTTTAGGATTCAGGGGCCGAAGGTTTCAGGTTTAGGGCTTAGGGTTCAGGATTCAGGGGCGGAAGGTTTAGGGTTTGGGGTTTAGGGTTTATAAGGCGTAAGGTTTAAGGTTTAGGGTTTAAGGTTTAGGATTCAGGGGCGTAAGGTTTAGGGTTTAGGGTTTAAGGTTTAGGGTTCAGGGGCGTAAAGTTATAATATGGGCTCCACTTAAGTCCTTTCCCCGAAACCCCACTCTGTTGATGCCCAGGTCTCGGGAGATGGTGCACAAAGTTGGGGAATTTGTGGCCTCTGGCCGCCACTATTTGCCTTTGCCCCTCTGCCGCCGGACTTCGCTGAGCTCACGCTGCGCGTCAGCGAGCAAACCCTCAAGAGTGCGACCCCGCTCTGAGAGCTCAGCTATCTCGTCCCTCCACCTGTTCCTAGCTCTAGAGCCGTCAATGCACTCTTGCTTGTAGTTACGCCTACCTTGCTCGGCCTCAGCCGGCTCTCGTGAGACTCGCTCCTGCTCCCACTTCTCCGCATCTTAGGGTGTAGGGGTTTGGGGTGTTTGGGTCTAGGGTTCAGCGTTCGAGGTTTTGATTTGTTGCGGAAGAGTGATTGTCCCACTGTCCCAGGTGGCTCATGTTAGCTCCACCGGGGGCCTGCAACGTCCATCTGGCGCTCTGACCAGTCGATATGGCAGGAAGGCCCTGCGCTTTGGATCCTTCTAATTTAGGGCTTGTAACGGCTTTGAGTTGCTCTGTGTAGGGATTTAGGGTTGAAGGGGATGAACATATTCCAACGAGCATGCTAGGGTTTTTAGGACGCTCGATCTAACCACCCCCAGTCCGAAAAAAAACCAAAACCTGCAACGCAAAACAACATCACAATAACATGCACTTCAACTCTACTCTGAACACCCGAGCCATTTGCGCTAAACCCTACACCCCCCAAGCCCTGTAAACCCAAAGGTCCTAGACTCTTTTCAAGGACCCCTCAACCCTAATCCCAGCACCCTGATCCGCACCTAAAAGCCCCAACAACTGCACCTACTCCCCGAAACCGTAAACCTTTGTGCAACACCCCCCACCCCCCACCCTCTACACCCCCTCACCCCCTCGAAAAACATGCAGGTTCCTAAAGCACGATGTAATCCCACAAATCCCACAAACGACCGAACCAACAGCGCATTTCGGAACCCTTTATCTAATCCCCTGTGCAACCCCTCGACACACGGATCCCTACTTGGAGGTTCAAGGGTAGTTATAAGTATGGTTATAAGTCCCCTAATATGGGTTATAAGTATACTTACCCTACTTATAACCCCATTTATAACTACCCATGAACCTCCAAGTAATCCCCTGCGCAACCCCTCAACAAACGGATCCCTACAAGGACCCGGCTCTGCAGGAAAGCAAACTCTCTGGCAGTGCGCATGCTCCATGCACGGCCTCGCTGAAGGATTGGAGGCTTCGGAATTGAGGGCTTTAAGGTTTTAGGGTTTTGTTTTAAAGTGTAGTAGGGTTTAGGGTTTAGGGTTTAGGTTTTAGGGTTTAGGACCTGGGGTTTTAGGTTTGGGGCTTGTTGGCTTAAGGTCATGGGTTGACGGGTTAGGGTTTATCTTTCAGATGTCAGAATCTGTGGGATCCGGAAACTGCGACTGTTAGATGGAAGTTCTGGCAAATCATGGAAGGGCCCCAATGTTTAGATACCTCAAACTCTGACTTTCCGGTTTAGGGTTTAGGGTTTGGGTTTAGGGTTGAAGGAGATGGGAATTGCAGGGAGCAAGGGCCTTAATTGTAGACAGTTTCAGATAAGGGAGGGCCCTATAGTAGCACCTTCATTGGCCAGATGCTTTTACAAGGACCGAAACCCGGTGCCCTAAAAATTATAGCAGAAGCCATAATGTTGGAACATTGTAGTCCTCATGCCTTAACGTAACGTATAGGGATCCTAGCACACTTCATCCTAAACCCACGTTCCAACTTTCTGGCATTTAGGGTAGCCCTAAACCGCGCAAAACCTAACTAATCAGGAACCCCAAGATTTCCGAAGCACACAGAGAAGTCCTTCAGCCACTCAAACCCCTAAAGCCTATGGGACCTACGATTTAGGGTTTAGGGTACCGTTCAAGCTTTCGGTTCAATCGTCCTATCACCATGCAAGTACCAGGGCTTACCGACACCCGAAAGTAACCTGAATTTACCCTTTGAGGGCGGCGAGTTCGTTGTTATGATTTCCTCGAAATACGTCCTTCGATTTCCTTAATAGAGTAAACTGTTGGGGTGCAGGTGAGGCTTCTGAAGTCTAGGTTTAGAACAGAATTCATGCCTGGGAAGGTGGAGTGCCCAGGTTTCGGGTTCAGGTTTGGTTTAGGGTTTAGGGTTTAGGGTGAGGGATTTAAGAGTGATACCTGTGGACAAGACCTGGTCCAAAAAACCCTAAACCCTAGATGGACAAAAACAGGTGCAGGCGAACATGAAACTGCAAGTAGCACCTCGAGCTAGGGTTTAGGGTTTAGGGCTTAGGGTTTTAGGGTAGATGCATGAACCTCCAGGTACCAATCTATAAGCCTGAATCCTAAACCGTAAGAATGACAGCCTGATGCCCCAAACCCCAAACTTTAAAACCTTGACCCAAGCAGAGCGTGGTCGTCAGAAATGAGCCAACCACGCAGGCGCCCAAAGCTGGTGGATTCTGGAGCAAAATTACCCCGAGAGCCCAATACCCCTTAATTAGGAATATGGCTTAAATTGTAAGGGGCTTCATATAATGATTTAGGCTATATTCCTTCATTAAGGGGTATTGGGCTCTCTTGGTATGCGGAACTAAAGGGTTAACCTTTGGGGGTTATATAGGGATTATAACCCCGACTACTCTGCTACGAAGAGTCTGCTGCCAGGCACGGCAGCTTAGTGCCGATAATGCTATTAAACCAGAAGCCCTAAACCCCCAAAGCTAGAACCCTAAACCCTAGACCCTAAACCCTAAAGCCCTAAATCCCAAAACCTGTATGTCAATGTTTTCAAGGAGCGGAGCTCACGCTAAAATCACGAGACTGGATCCTCTAGTGGAAACCCTCGACGGATGAGCTCCGGGCCTCAAATACCAGGGCTGCTCCACGTTGCGGAGCACAACCTCTCGTCAGACTGGGCGCAGAAGCCGTAAACATTCCACGCTTAGGGTGTAGAGGGTGACCTAAACCCCAAATCCTACACCCTAAACCCAAAGCCCTGAACCCTAAACCTTAAATCCTACACCCTAAACCCTAAACCCTGAACCCTATAAACCCTAATTCCTACACCCTAAACCCTTGTGGGTTTAAAGGGTTCAGGGCTTGGGACCTACAGGATTTAGGGATCACGATTCCGGGTTCGAGGGTCTGAACCCGTCTAAAACCCCAAACCCTTATATAACCACTACAGCCCCAAACCCGAAACCTTAAACCCGTAAACCCTAAAGTCCTAAACCATGAACCTTTTGAGGGTTCCCTATTATGGTTTCTATATACAGTTCCTGAAAGATGTAGGTCTTCTGGGACAGAGCTAAGACGCTAAGCAGCTATGGATACCTATCCAACCATCCACAGCGACACCAAAGCATTGACCTCGTCTATTCTGTTTTCACACACTCTAAACCCTAAACCCTGAAACCTAAATCTCTGCAAGATTGAATACCTGCAACACGACGACCAGAGCCCTGAAATTCTAACAAAACCGAAAGTAGCCCTATTTACATAAAATCCGAAACCCTAAAGCACCAAGTTGGCCTAATGCAGGGACCTTATTAATAACTAGAATAGGGTTTTGGGGCCCATTCTACTATAATTATATTAAGGACACCCCCCCCCAAAAAAAAAAAAAAATATAGTA
>CAJNDV010036043.1:7344-23912 GCA_905221635.1 Symbiodinium sp. CCMP2456
TTTAGGGTCTAGGGTTCTAGGGGTTAGGAGGATTGTACAGGCTTTGATGCAAGCTCTTCTTGGACTCAAGTCCAGATTCAAGCAGCAATGCAGCCCTACAAGTCCAAACTGCCAGCCTCCACGCAGCAACAAGCTCAGAGCTTTCAATGTACCCTACCCTAAACCCTAAACCCTAAACCCTAAACCCTAAACCCTAAACCCTAAACCCGAAACCCTAAACCCTAACCATAAACGGTACACATGTCTACCAGGTCAGGGTCGGTTCCTCTTTTGCAGTACCGTCCTTACTCCAGGTACATCCAGAGATCTAAACTCCTGAACCATCCTGAACCGTACATTCCTCAGCTTTAGCGTTTAGACATTGAGCCCTAACCGCCTAAACCCTCATTTCGACCCCCGAAATCCTAAGCCCGAAGCCCGTGGAAATTTGCTAGACACCCTACCCCCCTGACCCCCTGAACCCTAAACCCTAAACCCTAAACCCTAAACCCTAAACCCTAAACCCTAAACCCTAAACCGAACCCTTACCCTCCCCAGCTTTGCAGAATTGCGGACCGCGGTGCAGAGTTGGCGCCCCCACGCGAGTGGAACCGTATTTGCTTCGACCTTCTCGAGCTGCTAAAGGCCCCTTGAGGGTTTGGGGTTAATATCAGCGCCTTACGAAATTAGAATAAGGTTTTGGGGTATATTAGACTCTAGTTATAATATGGAACCCAAAAAATTTGGTAATTATTTAGGCCTTTACAAGGAGATTTTAGGCATCTAGGAGGTTTCAGGGGGTATGGGAGGTGGGGTCTGCCGCTTTTGGGGGTTCGAGGGTTTGGAGTTTCGGTCTAGGACATTTTCAGGTGGGTAGTTACCGTTATAGGAGCCTTATAGAAGGTCTATATACCTTATAGAAGCCTTATCGAAGCCCTTTATTACCCTGAACTCCCCACCTGTAGTTTTCTTTAATTCGCGGGTGGGAGCTTCCGCTTTGTGTTTTTGCGGTCCAGGGCTGTCTGATCTTTGGAGCTTCGGGTGTTGGCTCGGCTTAGGGTTTAGGGCTTAGGGCTTAATTAGGGCTTAGGGTTTAGGGTTTAGGGTTTCCTGCTTCTTCGTAGGATCGTATACTGCCTGGTGAGTGCCATGAGGTAAATCCTCAAAAACTCAGCCGTGCAGCTCAAGACCTTATCAAGAACCCCAAAACCTAATCCTAAACCCTAAACCCTAAACCTTATCAAGAACCCCAAAACCTAATCCAAAACCCTAAACCCTAAACCCCTTAAATCCTAAAACTCAATTCAGAATAATGCAGGATTTTGGGGCTATCAGCAGCAGCACAGGCCCACAAGAAGGCGATCCGGCGAGCGACGGTGGGAAGCCCCGGGCTATTGAGGTTAAGGATGTGAGGTGATTTTTTTGTTATATATGATAGTTTTTATGGTGTGACATATCGTATATAATTGATATTATATGTATTCAGTGTATATATATATATATTTATCTATACACATTTGTATGTTATACAATGAAACCTTTGTTTATAATGTAGGGATGTAGGATTTAGGTTGAGGGTTTGCAGATCATGCCGTATCACAAACCTCGCACATAGAGCATGGCACAACACAGCATCACACTGCGTACGCTTGTGGTATGGAGCAGCATCACATGGCATGTTGTAACGACGCTGGGTACATGCCCTTGTGACATCCCTGGAGTAGTAGCATGCATACACTGTGCACTACTGTAGTGAGTTGAGTGGACTGGACTCGACCAGCTACAAGGCCGATTCCAATACGGAGCCTTGTCGTTACTTCCCGTGGTGTTGCTGTTCTTGGTGGCATTTTCCTGTTGTGGTGGCTGAAGTGTCCGGATCCTAATACAGTGCTGTGTCGGTGACACTTCAGGGTTTAGGCTTCAGGAGCCTTGGGATTCATGGTTAAGCTGATGAACCCTAAACCCTAAACCCTAAACCGCTGATGATCAGCTATGCCTGTTGGCGATACGGTGTTGGGATCTAGGAGGCAGGAGTTAAGGGTCCGAAGATCCAGACTCCCGGTCTCTCGACTCCTGAATCGTTTAGGGTTTAAGGTTTAGGATTTGGGGTTTAGGGTTTAGGGTTTCAAAATTATGGTCCCTTTTTGGGTCCGTAATATAATACGGCACCTAATATTTGGGGTACCCAAAAAGGGACCCTAATTTTGACAATCACCCATAAGTGAGCGTAGTATATTCCAGAGAATGCCAAGTGAGTTTGGTTTTGCCGGGCATAGTTCTTCAGCTGCAATGTTTCTAGCAGCTTTTGCAGGCGTCGGCTGTACACATACTGTACAATGTACGTGTTTTTTCTATGTGGTCAGTTTCTCATACATGTGCACTCCTGTGCCCCCACAAGGGGCATGCCAGTTGCATTTTTCAACGACAGGTACTGTATCGACTTGCAAAACACATGCATGCACGTGTACATACCACGCCATACCATATCAGACCACACCAGACCATACCCGGGTACCCTACCGTACTCTTCCACACCCGACCGTACCCTACCGTACCAAACAAGACCATACATACCATTTACAGACCATAGATACCGCACATGTTATAGCTACATACATATACACCCATATCTACATGTGCAAACATTGCTGTGATTTGGTTCGGATCCTGCTCACAGGTTAAATGTGTGTACACACATTTGCAAAAAAAATGCACAGCAGCATAAGAAATTCAATAGTTGATTATCGGTCGATAAATGCACAGACGCACAGACTTGTCAAAACTAAAGGATAATGAAGCGTATCTGTAGATATACAAGAACAATTGTCCGAATGAATAAACGGATAGTACATGCACAAATGAAACACTAAATGGACAAACCAATACATGTGCAAACACGAGTATGAGTATATGTATAACCATAAGTATGGACTTGTGGCTCTAAACAAATTTCAATCAACATGTGTACTACATGTATATATATATATAATATATGTATGTATGTATGTATGTATGTATGTATGTATGTATGTATGTATGTACGTATGTATGTATGTATCGTTGTGCCTAGCTACCTATATACCTACATATCTTTATCTACATATATCTATATATGTATATACATCCGTAGAACAATATGTCTAGATGTATATATCTACATATACGTATCTATAGCTTTAGATCTATGCATCTATACATCTACACATAGGTACATCTATATATTCACATATGTCTATATATCTATATATCGATATATCTTTATATCTGCAGTTCTATATACCTGTATATCTATGTATCTAATCTACCTGCATATATATGTTTGTATAACTTACCGATATACCGATAGTATGACTATTTATCTTGAGATCCTGGTATCGTTACATCAACATATCCATGTACTTATATCTGTATTTATGTTTATACATACGTATAAACACAACGAATATATATATATATATACATACATATATATATATACACATACATACATACATACATACATACATACATACATACATACAGACATACATGCAGACACATGTTTGCATACATTCTTATGTACGTATGCATGTAAGTAAGTAAGTAAGTAAGTATGTATGTATGTATGTATGTATGTATGTATGTATGTATGTAGGTGTGTATGTATGTGTATACGCATGCATACATGTATGTATATACGTATGTATGCATGCATGCATGCATGCAAGTATGCACGCATGTATGCATGCATGTACGTATGTATGTATGTATGTACGTACGTATGTATGTATGTATGTATGTATGTTTGTTTGTTTGTATGCATGTATGTGTGTATGTACTCATGTATGTATGCATGCACGCACGCATGCATGTATGGCTGTATGTATGCATGTATGCATGTATGTATGTAGATGTAGATGTGTACATGCATATCTGATTCAGGTCAACACCTTCGGCTACATCGCCAAGGCTATCGGCCCCCATGATGCTAGGGCCCAAGTGTTTTACTCTCGGAAAGTTGAGGTGGTTTGTGATTTTGTGTGTTAGGGCTCAGGGTTTAGTTTTTTGGGCTTGGGGTTTCTGGTTTAGGGCTTTTAGAATCTTTAGAGCTTGTGGGCTTTAGGGTTTATGGCCTGGTTGGGGTTTAAGGGTTCAGGGCTTCGGATTTTGGGCTTTCGGGCTTATGGGTTTAGAAGGCTTGGGATTTAGTTTGCAGGTTTTCCCTCTTCATTAGACCACCCTACTCTGGTGCTTTACGGTTTAGGTCTATGTTTGGATGTATGGTTTGAGTTTTCGCGCTCTTAGCAGCCCTGCCCTGCGCACCTTAATCCCCTTCACCCCTAAACCCAGGACATTCTCAGTAATTTCGATGCCGTGATGTCCTGCCGTACTATCCTAAACCCTAAACCCGAAACCCTAAACCCTAAACCCTATCTCCCAGGTTCTCAGTACGCTGCTCAACAACCTCAAGGTCCAGGAGCGTCAGCTGCGTATTTGCACGACTGCCCGGGCCCGAGCAAAGAAAGCAAGACCTTAGCCTAAACCCTAAACCCTAAACCCTAAACTCTAAACCAGCTTCAGGGCTCTCTGGGCGATTTCAGGTTTGGGGCCTACGGGCCTATAGGATTTATAGGGTTTAGGGTTTAGGATTTAGGGTTTCGGGTTTAGGGTTTAGGGTTTAGGGTTTAGGGTTTAGGATTTAGGGTTTCGGGTTTAAGGGTTGAAGGCTTCAGTTGTTGAGCCCTGGGCTTACGGCTTTGAGATGAGGCTCTGGTCTGGAGCTTGGCGTGCGCTTTGAGATGTTAAAGCCCCATGCAACCCTAGAGAATACGAAACCTGCCCTTCCAGTGTATCTACTCTACATAGATATCCAGATGTCTCATTCTAAGCCCAGCGAATCGGCACCTCGCACAGGTGGCCATTGCCATTGTTGCCGAAACATGTGGCCCATTTACTGTCCTGCCTGGGCCTCGTTGGGGGTGCTGTCAGTCGGGCTAGGGATTAGGATTTAGTTGCAGGTGTTTCTTTTGGGACTGCAATGACGTCATGTAAACGCTTCGCGTCGTCCGCCTCGGCCCGGCCGCAAACAAAGAGGGCCAACGAACTGCCGGTGCCTTGAAGGCGCCGACGAGACCGGGGAAGGGGGGGGTTGGCTGGGGGCCGGGGGGGGGTTGGCCAATAGAGGGGGGTTGGCCAATAGGGGGTTGGTGAATAGAGGAAGTCCGAATCTGCGGGCGAGGCGACTAGTCTGAACCCGAAGCCAAACCGGTTCAAAGGCAAAGCCTGGGACAGTCTCTGAATGCTGACTGTGATGCTACGAAGGCATGGGTAGCCTGCGTGCGCTTCGGAATGCTGAATCGAACACTGGAAGCAGGGTGGTCATGATAGTAATGGTGAGAATGACGCCGACGCCGACGCGGATTGACGCCGACGCCGATGCGGATGCTGCGAAGATGACGAAGATAATTATGACGATGCAGGGCCAAGTCTTTAAGAAGGATTTCGTGTTGCTTCAAGGGTGCACCGATAAGTCTCACCCCCGAGTTGCGGCAAAGCCCCAAATCCCAACCCTAACCCACCAGGACCTTCTTTTTCGTAGGGTCCCGGGTGCCTATAGATCCCAAAATAGGGTGTGTAATCAGAACCTACAAATAGCGTGGGTTTGTTGTGGGTTAAGGCAAAACCTAATTCCTAAACCCTAAAACCTAATTCCGAAACCCTAAACCCTAAACCCTAAACCCCAAACCCTAAACCCTAAAACCCTAAACCCTAAACCCTAAACCCTAAACCCTAAACCCTAAACCCTAACCCTAATTCCTAAAATTTAAAACGCTGGACCTTGTCGAGGCCAGCTCTCATGAACGAGTACAGAGTGCCAGAGCTGAACGTGCAGATCCTCGGCTTAGGGCCTACTTGGAGGTTCTTTAGGGCTCAGGGTTTATATAGGGTTTAGGGTTTAGGGTTTATATGGGGTTTAGGGTTTAGGGTTTATATGGGGTTTAGGGTTTAGGGTTTAGGGTGATTCATGGGTAGTTATAAGGCGCCTTTAAGGGATCTATAAGAGGGTTCTATAAGGGGTCCTATAAGGGGTCTATCAGGGGTCTATAAGGGGTCATGCTTGGGATCCTCGGCTTAGGGCATTAAAGGCTTAATTAATTCAGGGGCCTTAATAGTTTAGGGTCTAGGGTTTAGGGTTTAGGGGTTTAGGGTTTAGGGTTTAGGGTTTAGAATAGGGTTTTGGGGGTGCCTTATGATAGTTATAGTATAACATACCCCAAGCCCTATTCTAATTATTAAGGCCCCTATATTAGGGCCCAGAACTGGGGACAACTTCGCATACCTCCGGGGCTGAAGATTTAACCTTTACCCGGTTTGGGTATGTATAGCCCCTACCAAATTTAAGAGGATAATCTTCTATGGGCCAGGGTTGAGCTGAAAGTGGTAGAAAGACCCCCAAACTACCCTCTACTGTAGCCCCAAATTCCCACTATTTCGGGCCATAAAAAATCCATTAAAGGGCCATTGGGGGGTCCCGTAGAAAGTCTGAAATACCCCAATCTGAAGACCTTCAGTGCAGGATGCGGGGCTCCGGGGTTGAAACTTACAAGGGGATGTAATGGGCACGTCTCGTAGCCTACACTTGAGGGCTTTGGTTCTTTTGGGATTTAGGGTTTCTAGGGGTTTATAGGCTTTAGTAGGGCTTCGGGCTTTGGGGTTTAGGGTTTAGGGGCTTATAGGCTTTAGTAGGATTTAGGCCTTGACCTTTGAAGCCTGAAACCAAGGCAACCTGTCGCGCTCTGCGCAAAGCCGATAACTACATTGCTGGAACACCCTAAACCCTATAACTCGAAACCTTAAACCATGCTGAACCCTTGTTGCCCTAAATCCTAACCCTAGTCCCTGGGCCATAAAGCCTAAACCCCCAAGCCGAAAACCACTCATGTCTCAAAACATTTGTGCTTCGATCCCCTTGCCTTATTGTCCCAAGAGTAGCGGTACCTTATTCCGGGGTCCTTACATGGACGGTGATTTAAGGAGTTTTACACTGGTTTGTCAAGGTTTCAGGTACCGTATTTCGGGGACGAACGTGCTTTCAGTGCTGTTTAACGTTTTTTCTTGCATCCGGCCATTAAGTTGAGGTGCATGATCTACAGGTCCTCATAATAAGGATCCTACACTTTGGTGTCTCGTTCGGGGCACCCTCTCTAAAACATGTTGCTTTGAAACAATGAGGTTTCCCTAAATCCAAACAATATAGAAACCAGAGACAAAGCGTTGTAAGGGTGATAGGGTACAGAACCCTAAATCCTAAACCCTAAGCATAAACCCTGGGCTTCACGGTTTTTGGGTTTAGGCTTTAGTATCTGCAGTAGAAGTGGTAATCCTTGGCAATCTTATCCCGATGTCACTATGTAGAATAGCACTGATATAGCCCTAAACCCCACATGAGATTACGGATGCCGGTCGACGGAGGAATGGAGTTTTGAAGAGCTTGAGCTTCATGTTCGAGTATATCGGCGAGATGGCCAAGGCCTTCTGATCGGTGAAAGTGGTTGGTTCTCCTTGGTGCTTAGCATTCAGAATCCGAGGCATTTTGTTTGCCGAACTTATGTAGGTGACTGCGCAGGGTTCCTACAAAGTTTACGATGCCTGAAGCGAACAACAATAATTTCCGTACATCTTTTTCCAAAAATTGCCTTTCCACTTGTAGAGGAATTCATGCCTCCGTCACAAGTGCCCTAAACCCTAAACCCTAAACCCATGCCCCCAAGGACCTGCAGACTCTGCTGCCCCGTTGCCCCACGCCCTGAACGCAAGAAAGCTACAACTCGGACGAGAGTTCGAGGCCCCCGCCCCCCAAAAGCTGACAAACGAGCGCCCATGCGTTTCCAGCGAACGAAAGTGGCCTGAACGGGTTTAGGGTTTGGGACCTGCAGAAGAGGGTGATTGAAAAATTGGATCCTGATCGTGAATCATGCGAGACTCGGACAGATGGAAATTCTTGGGCCGGGGGGTTCGGCAGGGTCTGTGGTCTGGATCCTGCGTGACAGATAGCTACCCTAACTTCAGCTCCGAGACAACGATGCACCCTAAACCGTACACCCTAAACCAATAAATCCTAGCATTAAAGCCCCCGCTATGAAATTCGTGGATAGTTTCATTCTTCGGGTTTCGCTTGGATGAACCAGCGTCTCCTCCACCCTTCTTGAAGCAACGTTGAAAAGGGGGCTTAGTAATTAACTACACTAATTTTTGGAGGTTCCTGATTATCACTATAGTGTAAGATTATGCCCCAAAACCCTGTTTTAATTCTTAAGGCTCTTACATAACCTGTACCTTTAATTTGTAGAGGCAGCGGCTGCTCAACGGCTATTGAGGGATCCTGAATATAATTGCGGCTAGTGGGATCCTGAACATAATCACGGGTTGTACCACGATATGAGGATCATGGGGTCTTCGGGTACCACTTGGAGGATGGAGGGACTTACGTAGTAGGTCAAGTTGTAAGTATTTTGATTGGTTGAAGTTATCCATACTTCTATCTGTAGTCATCTCACTTATGGCTCTTCTTTCTGAGTCCCCCATCGGTTGAAGTACCAGGACTACATCTATGCCGTGACGCCGATCCTAGAGGATGCACTCATGGACCGAGACCTCGTTCACAGGCCTGCTTTGATTTAGGGCCTTTAGGGTTTGATCAGTGAAGACATACGGTGGGGCGTAGGTTCTAGGGCATACGGCACATGGTTTCGGTTCACATTATTTATTTGGTTTAGGGTTTAAGGTCTGATTATGGTTTAGGGTTGAGGGCGCTCTGGGGCATGACAGGGCTTGCATTTCGCGGTTTAGCTGTATCGGGCAAGATTATGCTGTCTAAAGCTCTAAGGCCCTTCTTGGGATTTGGGGGTTTCGGTTGCCCGAAGCCCGAAAAAAAGCCAAAGCCCACCTGTTGCAAGGTGATCTTCAGGAAATCAGAGTAAGGAATCCAGAAACCGAACTGTTGCCTTGGATTCAGGGTTTAGGTTTTAGGGTTTAGGGTTGCCTTGGCTATTGCTGTTTTTTGAGGCAAGCACTCGGTCTAGGGGTTTGGGGTTTAGGGCAAGCACTCAGACCAAAGCCCTAAACCTGTATCATGAGTAAGAAGCACCCAGAACCTTCGAGTGGGCAGGGACTGCTTAAAGTTTCGAGAGTTTTGGTACGTCTGGAGTTTAGCTAGTTGTAGGTTTATTTTAGGGTGTAGAGTATCTGGGCTTCGATCGCTTTCATGTTCCTTAAACTCGAAACACCTAGCATCTAACCACATGCGAAAATTCTCAACACTTAACCCACACCCTTCACACGCCCTCTTGCACTCTCCAAGGGGTTGTGCTGTTAATCTGTTTCGCAAGCAACTTGCAAAACAACTTCCCTTACTGATACCCTCAGTTCAAATCCTAAAAGTCTTCTACCTCCCAAAGCCTTGACACACTTATAGAAAGCCTCAACCCTCAAGCCTTACATACTTATAGAAACCCGAGAACTGCTCGTGACAAGAAGCCCTACCGACACCCTTATTGTCACCATAAGAGAGAAATGCACACAGTTATAGAAACCCCCAGACTTCCAAACTCCCAAACCCTAAACCCTAAACCGCTAACCCCCAAACCCTAAATCCCTAAACCGTAAACCCTAAACCCCTTAAACCCTAAACCCTAAACCCTAACTCCTAAACTCCTAAACCCCTAAACCCTAAGCCCTAAATTACAGCCTCAACCCCTAATCCCTAAGCCCAAAATGACAGCCTCAGCGTGAAGAAAGGCAGACGGCTGCATGGACGTGCAAGCATTTGGCTCTCGGAGTGCACGGCCTTGGCTGTGAGGACTCCTTTTGTTGTTGCCTTTGTTTTATTTCAACATTGTCGGTTTCGGGTTTAGGGTTTAGGGTTCAGGGTTTAGGGTTTGGGGTTTAGGGTTTAGGGGGGTTTAGGGTTTAGGGGGCAAGGTTTATGGTTTTGGGGGCTTGGGATCTCTAAAGGGGTGCAGGGTTAGGTATATGAGCTTCCTGTATTTCTCCGTGGTGTCTAGAAGCGTTCCGGACGCAGGGGAGAGCTTCTTGCTTTACAAGGGTCTATATTGGTTAAAGTTAAAGTATGGATTCTGCAAGGATCGGTCAAACCAGGCTGTCTCGGGGGATTTCTATAAAGGTTTCTAAATGGGGTTCAGGGGTTTCGGGGTTCTGAGGTTTTTGGGTATGGGGGCTCCAGGCGATCTGCAGGAGACCAGAAAGGCCGTCATGTACCTGCGGCTGGTGCTTCCGGTCGCTCTGGAGAGTCGTACCCTATACCTCTTTTCGGGCACTTACTTTTCCATAACACAGATCGTAACCATCAAACTATGGGTACTTCTCTTGAGCCCTAAACCCTAAACCCTAACCCCTAAACCCCAAACACTAAACCCCTAAACCCCCAAACCCAAACCCCTAGACCCGAAGCCTTAAAACCCTAAACCCTAAACCCTAAGCCCTAGAGTTTTAAAGTAGGCCATGCCCCAAACGGCTCCTAGAAGCCAGGGTCTAAGACTCACTGTCTCACCTCACCTCGGAGTTCTTCCCGGCCCCTTCTGCAGTCCATTCTTGATTTATGTGTCTATATCTCACAGGTATATTGTAGTGTATGATATTCTGCTTTAGTAATGCAGAGTATAGCAATAGTAAAATATATTATATACAGGTATATCACAGTAGGTTATGATAACTTATTATAGCATCTTATAGTCCGATTATAGGTTTATGATAGCATATATTGTAAGTCTATGAATCTACTACAGTATAGTCTAGCCCTATACTCCTGCCAGGATGCCCTTCAGCATCTCATGAACTACGTGTGGCCGAACGTCTTTGAGAACTCGCCGCACTTGATCATGGCATTGGTCTCAGCTTCGGGGTTCAGGGTTTAGGGTTTAGGGGGTTAAGGCTTTTTAGATGGCTTTGGGGTGTAGGGTTTGGGATTTCGGGGGCTTTGGGGTTTTCGGTTTATGTGTCTAGGGGTTTGGTGTGTCCTTGGAACTCTCAGAGTTTGGACTACCTCCGCGGGAGATTCGCAAGACACGCCTCGTGCAAGCTCATAGATGGTACACTTTAGGGGCATGAACAACTCTTCATGTCATTGCCTGGGGTTCCCGAACCCTAAACCCTAAACCCTAAACCCTAAACCCTAAACCCTAACCCCTAAACCCTAAACCCGATTGTTTGTTGCATAAAACCTCCCCCAACCCTTTCATCTGATTCGTCAGGCTTTTATTTTGCAGATTCTGTGGGGCAGTGACGGGCTCGGTCTTGTCTTACATTGGCTTAATGTTACGAAAGAACGTCAGCGCAAGGCTAGAGGAAAAGCCAAAAGACGCCAATTTTATTCTTCAGCCAAACCCTAAACCCTAAACCCTAAGCCCTTACCCCAGACTCTAAACTGCTGCGCAGAACCTAGGTCCATTGCCCGAAAGGACCCATCTTCGATCACGGACGATACACGCAAGCAGAAGCACATAATCCTAAACCATAAACCATAATCCTAAACCCTCAACCCTAACCCCCCCTCAACAAATACATATATATATATATATACACACACATAGAACTAATAACCCAAACCCTAACCCCTAAAGCACACGAGCCAGAGAGCCGAGTTCGAGGGTTGCGAGGTTCGGTCAGGGTTTGACGCTTGGGATTTGAGCTGATTTGTTTAGGGGTTTAGGGTTTAGGGTTCAGGGTTTAGGGTTTTGGGGGTTTAGGGGTTTAGGGTTTAGGGTTTAGGGTTTCGTTTTTTGGGTTGGAGGCTTATGGTCGTAGGGCTTAAGGTTGAAGCTCTGAGGTTTATGGTTAAAGGCTTGTAGCATAAGGAGACATAAGTGTGTCGGGGTTAGTTTAGGGTTCATGGTTGAAGGGCTTGGGGTTTGATTTAGGACTAGGAGTGAACGGCCTGTGGGCTATACCAATATCCCCAAAAGAATTCCTGGCGTGCCCCAAACGACACTCAGACTGGTTTAGGGTCTAGGGTTTAGGGTGCCCCAAACGACAAAAACAAGCATCAGAAAAGCTACACGTGGTGTCAGGTTCATGCTTCCTTAGGGTCGTAAGCTCAGAGCAAGAAGAGGAGTCCTATGTTACAGCGTCAGGGTTTAGGGTTTAGGGGTCTAAGCATGTGAGTCTAAAGCCTGAACCCTAAAGCCCTGCCCCCGAAACCATGCTGCCAGCCAGTCTTGGCCAATCCTTAAACTCTAAGCCCTGAGCCCCAAACCCAAACCCCCCAAACCCTAAAGGTCTACTATAGGAGCCTAAATGATTACCAATACTATTTGGGTCAGACGCGCCCTAATGTGGGCTCCGGTGTCTGACACAGAACAGAACACTAATTCGGGGGTTCCTTATCGTGACGATAGCATAATATACCCCAAAACCCTATTCTAATTATTAAGGCCCTTAGACCTTAAACGCTTATAGTAGCCCTTCTAGTATCCCTTTCTAAGGATCCCTTTAAAGGAACCCTATGTAACCCTTGTCTGATCATTAAGGCTTCTACATTACTCCCGAAGTCCTGCCAGCTGCAACACAAATCCTGAGCCCTCACTCCCGAAGTTCGGCATCTAAAGCCCTGACTACCCAACATCTTGAACCATGGATCCTAAAACCCTCAACCCTAAACCCTGAATCCTAAATCCTAAAACCCTTAACTCTAAATCCTAAAATCCTTAACCCTAAACCCTACTACCCTAAACCCTAGACCTTAAAGAGCCGTTGTGTGTACCCTAAGCACGGAATCCTAAACTCCGCTCCTCTCTGGCTACGGCGTCTTCCACGCAACACCCCCGAACGCTTACAGGAGCCCTTGCCCTAAGGGTCCATGTATACCACCATTATGGAATTAGGTCCCCAAAACCATGACAAGAATGGTCTTTTGGGAGCTAATTCCATAATGGTAGCATATGTGGACCCTCTGGGTTTTCTGGCAAGGAACCCTAGCATCAATCCTTACAGGACCTTTGGACAAAACCTTCACTCCCAAACCCACCTAAACATCCCCTGCCCCTACCAAACCGCAAGTTTAGGGTTTAGGGCTTAGGGTCCAGGGGTTCAGGGCCTTCACCCTAAATCCCAACCCTAAACCGAAACCCCCCCTCCCGGCCCACCCTAAGGCTGTCTTCGATGCGATCGACGGCTTCCGGATCTCCCTGGGCCCAACAAAGGTCCTTCAGTACTTGCTGCAAGGCAAGGGGGGTTTAGGGTTTAGGGTTTATAAGTTTAGGATTTAGGGTTTAGGGTTTTGGGGGTTTAGGGTAGTTGTTGTTTAGGATTTTCGGATTTCGGGTGGTCAGGGAAGTTAGCTAGGGTAGTTAGAGTTTCGGGTAGTTAGGGTTTTCGGGGTTATTCTAGTTTAGGATGTTCTGTAAGGATTCTAGTAAGGGCTCTCGTATAGGGTTTCCGTGAGGCTTCAGCCGGGGGGTTAAGGGATTGCAGTTTAGATTTTAGAGTTTAGGGTCGAGTCTAGGGTTCAGAGATTTTTTGGTTTAAGGTCCATTTCATCCAGGGTTGTGCAGGGGTTTTGGCGAGGGGGCTGGGGTTTCGGGTACAGAGGGATGGTTCGGGTTCAAGGCCAACTGGTGGTAATTTAGGGTAGCTGGGACTAGGACATTCTTAGAGAGTCGTTGAGATAGAAAAAATCACGAGCGTTCTGGGCCGTCTTGTACGTACCCTATGCGCATTCCTCCGCTGCTCCTGCTTCCTGAGGCAGCTACACACTCAACCCCTATAATTACCTTTTTCCTCAAGCTCTGAGCCATATACTATTTGCCTTTCAGTTGAGTACTTCAAATCTACCTGGCACTTAGCTTCTGTAGTAGTCTCCACAACCCCCAAACCTCAAGCCTTAAAGCATACGCCTTTGGAGGCTTGTGGCACCCAGCTAGACGTGTCCGGGTCTGGCTCTCGGGGGCAAGGAGCTAGGGTTTCATATAGGGCTTTATAGAATCTTTATGAGTGTTGCATAAGTGCGTTTAGGGCTTTAAGGGCCCTAGGATTTGTCGGGTTTCATGAGCCTTCTGCGTTGTTTATGATGGGCTATCAGCTGGCTCGAGGGTCTCATGGGGCCTTACGAAGGTTTATGAGGTTTGAAGTTTTCGGATGCTTTACAACGGCTTTATAAGGTTTTATGACTTACCAAGGCTTCATGAGGTGTTACAAGGTTCGATAAGGTGGGTTTTCTAACGGCTTGATTGAGGATTTTTATGAAGGTTGTTATAGGGCTTTTGCAAAGACTATACTTTGACTGTATAGGGCTTTATCAGGGCTTCAAAGGTTTTGATAGTAAGTTGTAAGTAAACTCACAAATGCAAAAAAGGCTGTCACGTCAGCTAGCGCAGAGGGTCTGCTTTTAGGAATTCAGCCCGGGCCCTGCACCCTCAATCCCTCAATCCCTGAAGCTTGGACTTAAAACCCTACTTGGAGGTTCATGGGTAGTTATAAGTAGGGTTGTAAGTAGGGTAACTATAGTTATAACCTATATTGGGGGACTTATGACTCCACCTATAACTACCCATGAAGCTCCAAGTAAACCCTCTAAGTCCTTTCCCCTTTCGCCTCAACATGAATTGGGGGGCCTCAAAAGGAGCGATGAAGGTGAGTAGGATGAAGGATCCCATTCTAGGACTCTTATTTGGGATTACATCACATACTTTCATCCCACCCTTTGAATCAGACCCTATTTGTCAGATCGTTGGAGCCTCCGGGCTGTTTTGCTCAGGGCAATAGGGCTTTAAGGTCGAGGTTTTTGTTTTATACGGTTGAGGGTTTAGGCTGACGGCTGGTAAGGCTATGTGCGATGTCCGATAGCTCGGGTTTCAAGGGCTTGCAGATTATAACTAGGGTCAAGTGTATATATGAACCCCAGCCAGCAACTACCGTGGACCCAAGAGCCCTAAACACTAAACCAGTACATTTTCCGAAGTTGGGTCACTTGGGACGCGCACGAGTCTTCTAAACCCTAAACCCTAAACCCTAAACCCTAAACCCTAAACCCTAAACCCTAAACCCTAAACCCTAAACGCCAACGCAGCATTTTGCAGCACGACTCCGACCTGCCTTCCAGCCTCTCTTATCCTGGAAGATGCCAGCCGTGACTTCGCACTACTTTGAGTTTCGTCTTTCCTTTCTGTGAATAGTATACTCCTGCTGGTTGACTACTACATTCAAGCAGATAAACTTTGTCAGGAAAACATTCGGTATGATAGCAGATAACTATATAATATACTCTATATAATATATCTATATACACATGCAAGATATATATATATATACATATACATATGTACATATGTATACAGATACACACATCATACTCATGCATACATGGATGCATGCATGTGCATACATATATACATAGATCAGGGTATAAGACTAGATCCACAGCTTGACGTTTATATATCCGTGAAAGCGGCCAAGCAAGGTGAAGAGCAATGGCTACAGCAGCGACACCACGCCGAGCACACGAGCCAGTGATGCCCCATCCGGTTCGCCACAAAGCTCGGGCTCGTCATCTCCCACGAGGAAGCTCACAAAAGACGAAGTCCTGGCTTTGCAGAACGACCTGATGCAGGTTCGCTATAACCCTAAACCCTAAACCCTAAGCCCTAAACCCTAAACCCTAAACCCTAAACCCTAAACCCTAAACCTATAACCAAGCCCCAAACTGCTAAACCTGTGCTTTCTGCGCGAGCGCGAGTCTCTGAACTTGTATTCCTTAGCTTTTTGTAGCAATACCCATAGGCCCCATAGTAGTTCCGTTTTGGGGGTTCATATTTAGAATCCTATAAGGTAATCCCGAAAAGGAACTACTATGGGGCCTCTGGGTAGCCTGATGCAGGAATTCTCGTCGCCTTCCTTCCAGAAGAAGCTGCGGCAAGCGTCCAGCTACCAGGCTGCTGGCAAGCTCGAGGAGTACCGGAAGGCACGGCTGAGCCTCGTGCGGGATGCGCAGCGGACCATCATTCCCGGGCATGGCTTTCCGGCCTCAGACAGAGGTGTTGAGCAGATGCTCTCCTCCGTGGAGGATTTCCGAGATGATCCGGATGTGGCCGTGAACCAGAAGATCATCCAGGAGCATTTATCAGCCTGTGAGGTGCCAGAGGCCGGGAACGAGCACACGGCCATACCGCTGGGCCACGACAAGAAGGCCCTTGGCAAACGAGACATCATCCGACTTCTCAAGAGCCTGCATGTCAGCTTCAGTGAGCCAAACTTTCAGGAGGAGTTGACGAAGCTAAAGGAAGCTGAGAAGACGCTTGGCGCGTAAGAAGGGGCTCAAGGAAGCTTCAGTAAATGAGCATTAGAATTCCGTCGTTTTCAGCTACAACCTACCCCTAAACCCTAAACCGTATAGTTGTAGTCTAGATAAACCACTATGGCACCTCGAAAACCCTATAGATCCCGTATGAAAATTTATTGTTTAGGGTTTTAAGCCTAGTCTAGTTCATAGCACGAAGTCCCCTATACAGTATACACTCCTCGTCCCGCATTGTCTTCGCAGGATCGAATGAAAGTTGTGTCGTCAGGGTCCTATAGGGTTATATGTGTATATATATATA
>CAJNDV010036044.1:2470-14861 GCA_905221635.1 Symbiodinium sp. CCMP2456
GGTAAGGTAAGGTAAGTAAGGTAAGGTAATGTAGTGTAATGTATGTAATGTAAGTAGTCTATGTATGTCTGCCTGCCTGCCTGTGTGTATAGTCACGGCATATATGTACATGCACATCGAACCAAAAAAGCCTTCTCTCACGAAACCGAGGCCCTTGCCGATGAAGGCACAGGCCACGTACCTGACGTCTCGCTCAAGTCGCTACCTGCCAGTCAAAGCCCGGAGGACTTGGAGTCCACTCCGGAGCTTCGGCAAAAAAGGGAGTTTCGGGTTTAGGGTTTAGGGGTTTAGGGTTTTGGGTTTTGGGCAAAAAGAGACCCTCTTGGAAGTTCATGGGCAGTTATTAGTGGAGTTATACGTAAGCTAACTATAAGTATAACCCATATTAGGGGACTTAAAACCCTACTTATAACTACCCATGAACCTCCAAGCTTGCAGTGGCGCAGAGCCTGAATAACGGGAGCCTCACGAAGGGAAGCCCCAAACCCTACATAAACCCTCCCGTGTTGTCCAGATCCCTAAGGCCCTAAACCCCAAATAAACCCGGAGACTCCAGGCAGGAGGAAAAAAAGGCGCTCAAAAAACACAACCTAAGCCTCTTACCCCTAAACCCTAAGCACCTGAACCCTATACCTCAACCCCCAACTCCTAAACCCTATACCTCAACCCCTAACTCCTAAACCCTATACCTCAACCCCGCGCTCCTAAACCCTATACCTCAACCCCTAGCTCCTAAACCCTATACCTCAACCCCTAGCTCCTAAACCCCTCAACTATCCGAGGAGCCCAGTGGCCCGGGAGCAGCGCCTCCTCCTGCGGAGGCTGAGGCGAAGAAGGAGCCAGAGCCTGCCGAGGTGCCCCGAAACGCCCCCAAATTTCCCAGAATTTGGGGTTTAGGGTTTAGGGTTTAGGGTTTTAGGGTTTCGGGTTTAGGGTTTAGGATTTAGGGTTTAGGCTTTAGGGTTTGGGGGGGATCCAACAAGCAGGTCCCTTAAGAGGGTTCCTATAAAGTACCCTTTGCGTGGTGTAACATCCCAATTTAGGGGATCTGCTTGTCAGATGTTTTTTCCTTGGCTTTGGGCTTAGCTTAAGGAGAATACCTTACGCAAAATGGGACATCCGACGGTTAAGGGTTTAGGGTTATACCAAACCCTAAACCCTAAACCCTAATACCTGAAGTTATATTAAAGGGGCCATAACTTACTATGTTGTGGAGTCTGGGGCTGCAGCTATTCTTCAAACTACCTTTAAGAGTCCTACTTGCCTGTAGTCTCCATTGTAGTTCCTTTTTTGGTTTAACCAATTATATATTAAGGAGTTTATAAGGCATCCCCCCAAAAAGGAACTACAATGGAGACTATAGGTATAATCTCATTGCTGACGTAGTCCCCCTGATCCTTCCTTAAGGACAAAGTGAACCGTAAAAGGGCGATGAGTTTCAGGTTTCAGTTAGGAATGCATAGCGTAAGGGTTTAGATCCCTTACTGCTAAGGGTCATCTGGGCCCGAAGGTTTCAGTCTAAGCTTTAGGGGCTTTGGGGTTTAGGGTTTTAGGGCTTTAGGGATTTAGGTTTTAGGGTTTTAGGTTTTGGGTTTGGGGTTTAGGGTTTAGGGCTGTAGGGTTGCAGGTCTAAGGTGAGAAGTATGGGCTCTTAATATGGACCCTTAAGCCTTTCTAGGGGCTCTTCAGGGTACATGTAGGGTGTATAGTAGGTGTATAATGATCCCAGGGTTAAGGGCCCATACTTCGAGCCCATGGTTTCAACCTTAGATTCAGCACTTGGCCGATCATGGGACGTAGTAAGTCAGGTCATAAAGTACCTTAACTGGGTCCTTGTTGGCTACACTGTTACATTTTTTGTTATCTTAAAACCCAATCAGGATCAAAATGGTTTTTTAATATAGCCCCAACAGGGAACCAGTTAATGGGGGCGCTAAGAATTACAAGTATGGTTACCTTATTGGACCCTAAACCCCCAACCCCCAACCAGCCAACCAACCAACCAAAACCCTGGACCGTCAAGTGAGGTTATAAAGTACCTTAACTAGGGGCCTATAGGTAATTATAAGTATAGTTAGTTAGCTTATTTATAACCCCTGAACCCTAAACCAACCAACCAACCAACCAACCAGCCAACCAACCAAAACCCTGAACCGTCCTAAACAAGTATAAGTATAATTAGCTACTTGGTTTATAACTCCTATAAACCCTAAACCCTGAACCTTAAACCCAAAACCCTTAAACCCTAAACCCTGAACCGTCCCATCATCCTCCAAGCAGGTGGCTGAAGCCGTGCAGGCTTCGGAGCCTCCTCAAGCGCCAGCTGTGGCCAAGACCGAGGGGCCTGACGCTTTGGCGGATCGCGCCACAGAGGCCTAAGTTTGAGGGGCGTGAGCTTTAGGATTTCGGGTTTTTAGGACTTGAGGCTGGTGGTTTAGGGTGGAGGGCAGTGTAGGTTGTAAGGGTTCAAGGTTTACAGAGTATGGTACATGTTGTAGAATCTTGACAAAGCTGTTCCGCAAGATCCCGGGGCACTTGGTCCCACTCACTAGCACTACTCCAGCTACGCATCCGCCCACACTACGACGGCTTGCCCTGAAAGCCTGCATGGGTAGTTTTCTGTATTTGGGTCCCTTTTAAGGTCCCCAAGATAGTCCGGCACCACTATGAAAACTTAGTTCTCCAATACCCAAACTTCAAACTTTTTGGGCTCTTATAACTTAGAGTACTCTGAAAGTGTAACCTTTTATCTCCTTGGCTTGCTGCAGAAGTACGAAAAGGACCCGAAAATAGACCCTTAAACCTTAAACCCTAAATCCTAAACCCTAAACCCTAAATCCTTCAATCCTAAACCCTAAATCCTTCAATCCTAAACCCTAAACCCTAAATCCTTCAATCCTAAACCCTAAACCCTAAATCCCTCAATCCTAAACCCTAAACCCTTAATCCACACATGGTGCAGCCGACCTCCAAACCCTGAACATCCGGAAGCCCCAAATCCTGACAAGGCCCGAGAACCCAAACCTTTAAACTGCATTTGTTTTAAGTGAATAGTAAAAGTAAGAGTAATAACAAACCCATGTATTCAGATATATACATATATATATGTATATATATATATATATGTATATATATATATATACATGTATATATATATATATATATGCATACATACACGTATACAGAACCCTGTCGTAGCCCCCTGAAAACTAAACCCCTCAAACAAAATCTGCCACAGCCGGTCTTCGAGCACCTCCCCTCCGTGGGCGCTTGGCTGACGCCGCTCCTCGCAAGACCGTTGCAGGCGCCCCGAAGTGGGTTTAGGGTTTAGGGGTTCAGGGTTTAGGTTAGGTTAGGGCATTAGGGGTTAAGGGCTAGCAGGTTTATGGGTTTACGCCTTTTTAGGTTTGGGCTGTTGGAGTTTTCAGGGCTGCGGGGTTGTAGGGTCTTTACAGCGTTCCGGGATCCCTAAACCCTAAACCCTAAACCCTGTTGAAGGCTCCAAATGCTGCGCCAGCTGAGACACCAGAGATGCCTGCCGAAGAGGCTCCCGCACAGGCCCACCGTTTGGAAGAGCATGAACTTGTAGCCCCAAACCATACAAACTAGTAGGATATGACGACCTCTGAGCTGTAGGGTACAACCCTTAATTGATTAAAGGGAATCTCCTTAAGACAGTAGAGCCCCAGGAAGTGCCAGAGCCCACCGAGAATTTCGCTGAAGCGGCGGTAGTGGAGGCTCCGAAAGAAGAGCCATTGCCAGAGCCAAGAAAGGCGGAGGTGGTTGAGGACACTGCCACAAAGGAGGAGCCCGTTGCAGCTGAGCAAGTAACCTTCACCCCCTCTTTGGGTACTTATGTCTGCTGCTTCGCCTTCCCTAAACCCCTAAACCCCTAGGCCCTGAACCCTTCGCCTCCCATAGTAAACCCTAAGACCCATAAATCCTGAACCTAACTCACCCTTTCGGAGGACCCTAAACGCCTAACGCCGAACCCGATACCCCGACACCCCGAACCCCTATAACCTGAACCCAAAGCCTGCAGTCCTCTCAGGTCCTTTGCCCTACAAATTATGTAACCCTATAGAGCATGTAACCGATTATGATTATCATGTAAAATCTAAACCACCCTAAACCCCAAAACCAGGAGACAGAGCCTCCGGCCGTGGAAGTTTCCATGGCCGCAGTCTTGGTGGAGTCTGCGAGCGACCCGGCGCCGCTCCCAACCGAGCCGAAAAGCCAAGACGCAGCTCCTTTGGCTTATTAGGGTTTCGGGTTTAGGGTTTGGGGTTTAGGGTTTAAGGTTTAGGGTTTCGGGTTTTGGAGGTTCTACCTAAACCCACAAAAGTAGGTAAAACAATGGCCCAAAACCTTTAAAAGGCTATGATTTATATCCTTTTGCGGTCCAGGTAGGGTTTAGGGTTTGGGGTTGGCTTTGCGATTTTTTGTAAATGCAGGGACCTGCTTAAGAAACCTTGGGCCTTTCTTGGGGTTCTTTGTATGAATCCCAGTATACTGGGGTTATACCAGGCTTAGGGTTTAGGGTTTAGGGCTTAGGGCTTTAGGGCTTTATTTTTTTAAGGGCTGCAAAAGAGTTTTGCAGGAATGAGGGTTTTATATAGGGGCTTTCTTTTATCGGGGGCTTGGCAAGAGTTTGCATCAAGAAGGCCTTTAAAGCCATTTGTACTCTACCGTCCGTGTGGCTCCAGTTCCCTACTGCTTTAAGGGTCACACCCGTAAAGGCTCATAAACAGCCATGTTGTAGGCTTTAGGGCCCTAAACCCTAAACCCTAAACCCTAAACCCTAAACCGTAGGGGCATTCCCTCTGGCTATGTTGCAAGGCTTGGGGCCTTCAGGTTCAAACTCCAGAATGCCATCATGTCTATCCATATCTACATATCTATGTGTATATATATATATATATATATATTGGTTTAGGGTTTAGGGTGTGTGTATATATATAGATAGATAGATAGATAGATAGATAGATAGATGTATATTAAGATATAGTGTATGTTGTGTATACCACACCCGAAGCCCCGAACCGAACCGTCCTGATGAAACTCGTTTAGAGCTTACAGACCATATGGAATTGCTAAGCAGAAGAAAGAATTTAAAGCAAGGTTCAATCCGAGAGCAAGGATGCGGCCATTGCGCCGGAGCCGGCTTCAAGTGCTCCTAGGTCGCGAAAGGAATCAGTTTAACGCTTCCGGGATGTAGCAGAAACTAAAGGGTTCTAAACGGGTTCTAGGGCTTAGGCGGGGTTGTAGCAAACTTTAAGTGCTCCGGAAGGCTTCTAGCTGAAACCTAAACCCTAAAGCCGAGGCCTAAACCCTTAACCCTGATCCCTAAACCCTAAGCCCTAGACCCTAGACCCTAGACCCAAAAGCCTAAATCCCAATGTGCTGTAGCAGCTCAGGCCACTGAGGGGGGAGTCGCGCCTGGCGCTCGACAGGCAGAGCTCGACCAGGCAAGGGCCACGGTTTAGGGCTTTATGGGTTTAGGGTTTAGGGGTTTAGGGGTTTAGGGGGGTTTAAGGCTTTATGGGTTTAGGGCTTTAGGGTTTAGGGCTTAGGGCTTTGGGTTTAGGGCTTTGTGGGTTCAGGGTTTACGGTTTTAGGATTTAGGGTTTTGGGCTTAGGGCTTGTGGGTTTGTGGGTGTAGGGTTTACGGTTTAGGGTTAAGGCCTGCTCGGGCGCACGGCATCCTAAACCCTAAACCCTAAACCCTAAGTCCCACAAGCCCTCACATGGCTTCGAGATGCCAGAGAAACCACGGGATCCTGTGATCTGCAGCTGAGTATGGAATCCGTAGATTTTTGGGGCTTGGGGGGAGAGTTACATCTAATTATCTAATCTATATGTATATATACATATATATATATATATGTGTGTATATATATTTTTCATACACAATATTACTCGGAATATTATGTGTATATATATATATATATACATGTACGTGCAACTTGACCTTTCTTGGGCATGGAAACTCAGCAACTGAGCTAGGGAGCCTGATGCTCTGTTGCACACCCTGACTCAGAAACTCCGCTCTCTTACTTAGTGAAGGATCATGACATTGATCCTAAGCTTAAACCCTTTGACGAAATTGGGCTCACTAGTCAGGGGTCTGCACGATCCTTGTTTTTTTTTTTTGTTTGTGGGGTCTTTTGGGCTTGTATGTGCCACCCTTCTGCCTATCGCAGGGCTCACTCGCACCAGTCCGACAGGCTTTTCCGACACAGGTACTCGCAGTGTCCGTGTCCCGGGAAGCCTCTGGGGAGTCGTGTAACTGCTTAGTTTAGGGTTTAGGGTTTCGGGTTGGACCCTAAACCCTAAACCCTAAACCCTAAACCCTAAACCGCTGCTCAGAAGCAACAATGGTGCCACCGAGATTTTGCAACAGCGCTGCGAACCCCAGAAGGTCGTGGCCTGAGCCTTAAACCCTAAACGCCAAACCCTCAACCCCAGGGTTTAGGGTTTAGGGTTTAGGGTTTAGGGTTTAGGGTTTAGGGTTTTGGTTTAGGGTGTTTAGGGTTCAGGGTTTAGGGTCTAGGGTCCTAAACTCCTAAACCCTAAACCCCGAAGAAGTTACATGCCTAGCTTGCAGTTTGGGAAAGCTTAAGATTTCCCTTGTGGTCTCGATAGAGGTATCTATTCATCATGACTTTTCAGCGCCTCAAAACTACCCAGAAACTCCAATATCCCTTAATTAAGGAATATACCTTATATCATATCAAGGATTCTACTATAATTTAAGGAATATTCCTTAATTAAGGAATATACTTTAAATCATATTAAGGATACTACTATAATTTAAAGAGTACTCCTTAAATTAAGGAGTATTGGAGCCTCTGGGCTACAACCCGTCAGGCCGTGCAGGTGGTGGCGCAAGCCCTTCAGAAAATGACGGCGGAGGTTCCGGCGCCGGAGCAGGCCCCGTGGGTTTAGGGTTTAGGGTTTAGGGTTTGGGGTTTAGGGTTTAGGGTTTACCCCGATCCCTGCTGTTTTAGGGCTTTAAGGTTTAGGGTTTAGGGTTTGGGGTAGGGTCCTTGATCCCTGATGCCCGAGCTCCTTTACCCAGAGAGCCCAATACCCCTGAATTGAGGAATATAGCTTAAATCATAATATGAAGGCCCCTCTAGTTTAAGGTCTATTCCTTAATTGAGTGGTATTGGGCTCTCTGGGTATGGGTTCCTTTGAAGGGGACTGTAAGGGGTTCTTTGCACGGAATCTATAACGGTTCCTTCTCAGAGCTCCTTTTAAGGCCTTTAGGGTTCCATCAGGGGATCTATGAGGGCTCCTTCAGGGGAGCCGTAAGGGCTCCTTTCAAAGGGGTCTGCAAGGGATCCTAGAAGGGATAGTAGAAGGGTTCGTTTGGCAAGGGCTCCGTCCATGGATCTATAAAGGTAAGGGGTACTGCAGGCAGTTGTAGGAAGAGCAATAAGTGCTTCACATCGTCCCCTCCCGATCTCTGCACAGGTTCCAACCCTACGCAGCACCTCAATCCAAACTCTCCAGCTGAAGCCCAGACTTCGTAGAATTTAGCACCGGTCTTGATGTCTGGCGCGCTTGGTTTCTTCGAACCACATGCCCGAACTGCCTTTGCACACGTATTAAACGGCTGCAGTGCGTTCAAAACCTTCGCTGGGTTGCTGCAAGGCAACTTCCTCTTTCGATGCCCTGATCTGATTGAGTCTGCGAGACGTCGTGTAGACGGCAAGGCAAAATAGACATTATCAATGTATTGTAATAACATATACTAAAGTATACTATAACATACCATCATGTACTGTTATATACTATACTGCCATTGAGGAGTCCGTTCCTCAGGACTTGCAGCCGCCCCCGCGGCCTTCTAAGCCGGCGGAGGCGCTCTCTGCAGTGTGCTCTGACCATATCCAAGCAGCCGCGCCAGAGGGTTCAGGGTTTGGGCGATCGAGGGTTTAGGGTTTAGGGTACTGTACTGTTATATCTCTATCTCTATCATTCTGCAATCGGTTCCCTACAAGTCTCAAAGGGAACACCATTTCCATGTGTGCTGGTGTTGTGGCCGTTGTATTCATTGTGGTGAGAACGAAGGGGGAGAGGATGTCCCTACATCTGATTCTTAAGGATTGAGGCTAATGGGTTTCCTGCTTTTGGGCTTCTACTGTACCTACAGCCCTCAAGGCTCTTGGCCATCCATGCCCAATTCTCAAGCTGAGCCCTAAACTCCAGGACCCTCTAATGTAAGAGGGCCTTAATAATTAGAATAGTTTTTTTTTGGGGGGGGTGGGGGGGGGGTCCTTATTATAATTATGGTCTAATATACCCCCAAACCCTGTTCCAATTTTTTTACGCCCCTATACCCTAAACCTTTATAGTATAGAACCCTTTAAAGGAATCCTTTAAAGGAGCCCTATTCTAATTATTAAGGCCCCTGTACCCTCAACCCTTATAGTATCCCTTATAGAACCCTTTAAAGGAGTCCTTTAAAGGAGCCCTATTCTAAGTATTAAGGCCCCTATACTAAGCCCTGAGAGTCGAAACCTAGAGCTGACAAGCCTCAAACACAAAGATGGGCCCAGAGAATCCAATACCCTTTAGGGTTTAGGGTTTAGGAGGGACCCTTAATACGGACCCTTGTAGGTTATTGGGATTAGTATGGAGACTACCTGGCTATATAAGGGGTATATAAGGACTATACATAGGTTATTTAAGGTAATGGGATTAAGGGTCCCTATTAGGGGCCCCTCCTAAAGTCCTTCGATTTAATTAAGGAATATACCTTAAATCATCCCTAACCCTCCAGGTACCTACTATAAAGGGCCCAAGGGGCTCTAGTAAGTACCCTATGTAGTAGGTACCTGGAGGGTTAGGGCAAAATATTAAGGCGCCTATAATTTAAGGTATATTCCTTGATTAAGGGGTATTGGGTTTTCTCTGGGCAGGAAAGATCTTCGGGAGAGCCTAAGCAGCTGCCCGACGCGCCCGCTCCGGTCCAGCGCGAGGCACAGAGACGTTTGTTGAGAGAGTGGCCCTAAACCCTACACCCTTCAGGCTAAGCCTCTGAACCCTAAACTTGGTAGGCAAGGTCCGTAGGTGTATAAGTTTCAGTGCCATGGGAACTGTTACGATTCGGGGTTTAGGAAGTTTAGGGCTTAGGGAGTTTAGCAGTGCAGCCCTTGCTAGTCATTCATGAAGCCACATAATCACTCGACATGATCCGGAACAGCCCCTCCCCCCCCGCACGAGGCACCGAGGGCGACGGTAGTGTTTTTGCTGCCCGCCCGGAAAGAAGGAGATGTTGCGTGCGCATAAGGTTAGCTGGTTTTCAGGATTTAGCATGTTTAAGACTCGGGGTTTAGGGGTTTAGTTTAGGGTGCAGGGCCTAGGGTGTGGGGTGTTGGGGGTTTAAAGGTTTAAG
Source organism: Symbiodinium sp. CCMP2456 (assembly GCA_905221635.1). Lineage (NCBI taxonomy): Eukaryota > Dinophyceae > Suessiales > Symbiodiniaceae > Symbiodinium > Symbiodinium sp. CCMP2456. Next base: position 11,877 of record CAJNDV010036044.1, read on the forward strand.
TTTAATTACGCTCCTTGAGTGGATTGTATATGTACAGTGTAGACTATTGACAAAGTTGCTGAACACCCCTGCCCAATTCCTGTTTCTGAAACCCCCGAAAAGCATTTCGTTACCAAATAATCCTAAAATCAAGAGGAACAACCATAATTATAATAATAATAACAATAGCAATAGTAGATAGACAGACAGACAGACAGACAGACAGACAGACAGACAGACAGACAGACAGACAGATACACGTTAATACACATACATACGTACGTACATACACGGAAACAAAACCCTTGTCGTAGACCCGATAGAAATCCTATAAACCCTAAAACCCCTCAAACAAGATCTGCCACAGCCGATCTTCGAGCACCTACCCTCCGTGGGCGCTTGGCTGACGCCGGTGCTCGCAAGTCCGTTGCAGGCGCCCCGAAGTGGGTTTAGGGTTTAGGGGTTCAGAGTTTAGATTAGCGCATTAGGGGTTAATTAAGGGCTAGCAGGGTTTACGGCTTTTAGGTTTAGGGGTTCAGGGTTTTGGGTTTTGGGGTTTAGGGTTGAGGGTTTTGGCATTGTTTTACCAGGGTTCTTGCCGGCAAGGTATTGCATTTAGAGGTGAAGGTTCTTGGCCCTCCGTGCCCGACCTTGAAGCGGTCTGAAACGATTCAGAGTTCAGCGGTTTGGGGTTTAATGTAGGGGCCGTAATCATTACCTCTGCTATTTTGGAGGTTCCTTACTATACTTATAGTATCATGAGCCCCAAAACCCTATTCTAATTATCAAGGCCCCTACATTAAGGTTTATGGTTGCAGCCTAAACCCCAAACCCCCAAGCATTTATAGCATCATGGGCCCCAAAAGCCCTAGTCTAATTACTAAGGCCCCGGCATTAAACCCTAAACCCCAAACCCTAAACCCTAAACCCACCCTAAACCCTAAACCCCAAGCCCCGAGCTGAGCAGGATGCATCTCCTGCCGCGCCCGGCGCTGCTGCCTCTCTCCGGCGTGAGGTGCGGAGACCTCGGGAGACCACCCGGGGAAGAGACAGGTCGCTAAGGGGGTCTACTTGGAGGATCATGGGACTTAGTAAGTATGGTTATAAGTCTCCTAATTGGGGTTATAACCCTAAACCCTAAACCCTAAACCGTATAAGTATAGTTACGTTAGTTATAGCCCTACTTACTAAGTCCCATGATCCTTTAAGTACCCTAAACCCTAAACCCTAAACCCTAAGCCCTAAACCCTAAACCCTACTTACTAAGTCCCATGATCCTTTAAGTAAGGGGGTCTCAACCCCCGAGCCTCCTTAGGCCTTAAGTAGGGTTTAGGATTTCGGGTACCTTTTTAGGAACCCCTTCTAGGCCTTAAGTAGGGTTTAGGGTTTAGGGTTTACGGTTTTAGGCATCTTTTGGGGTTTAGGGTTCAGGGTTTTAGGCACGTTTGGGGGTTTAGGGTTTTAAGCACCTTTTGGGGTTCAGGGTTTAGGGTACCATCTTAGGAACCCTTTCTAGGCCTACATGGAGCCTAATGCAGGGAATTTGGGTGCGATAGCAGTAACGGTGTTCTTTTTCTTGTATTTGAGTATCAACTTGTACTGTGGCAATGTCATCCTGATTTTCTTTCTTAGTGCGGATACCACCCAAGACGTCTGCAGTTCTAAAGTTGCATCTTGATTTGTTGAGATACTATAGGGGCCTCCATACTTACCTATAGTATCTTGGGGGCTCCTTATTGTATAATACCCTCGTTAAGCCCTCAACCCCAAAACCCCAAACTCTGTTCGAAGTATTCAGGCCCCTACATTACGTCGCGTAATTTGGATGCTCAGGGCACAGCCAGCCCGGAAACATGTGGAGTTGTTTGCGAGCGTCTGGAGTGGAGGGCTTTGGTACATGGCCTGCGGTTCACGATTTAGGCTTCGGCTTGAATTATAGTAGTAGCCATAAAGTTGGAACGTCGTAATCCTCATGCCCTTAAGGTAAAGCACAAGCGATCCTAGCACAAATCATCCTCAATTGATGTTCCAACTTTCTGCCTCAATTGATGTTCCAACCCTAAACCCTAAACACTAAACCCTAAACCCTAAACCCTATCACTACAGGTTTCAGGGTTTGTGCACCTTGAGTGGAGGCGCGCGCATGTCGCAGAAGTTCAGGCTTCTCCTAGCCCCAGACCCTACTAACAAACACATGATCAAGAAAATCGAATAGCCTTCAGACCTATAACATCTATAACAGTTCTGAATTGACCCGAGGCACCGCGCATCCTTGGACGGTTTGCAGTGAGAACCTGCATCTTATTCAGCCGACCTCCAAACCTCGTACCTTATAACACCCTGCCTATGTAGTAACACCATCAACCCGTTTATGAACCCTTGTAGTAACCCTATCTCAACCGCTTGCAATGTAGAGTGCTAACTAGGTCGGCCCTCTGGGACATTTTATAGACCCTAAACCCTAAACCCTAAACCCTAAACCCTAAACCCTAAACCCCTAAACCCCTAAACCCTAAACCCTAAAACCCTAAACCCTAATATAGTCTTCCCGGATTGGGCTTGAGAGGATACTATTTACGAGCATTTGCGCAGGGGCTTTGAAGGGCCAGCCTAGCATATAACCTCAAAGCCCCAAAACAGGGGCCTTAATTATTAGAGTAGGGTTTCGGGGGTTTAGGGTTTAGGGTTTAGGGTTTAGGGTTATATTACAATTATAACAAGGACCTCTCCGACAAAAAACTGCAAAATCTGGGATCCGGACTTGGAAGACCTTGTCGTAAACACTCAGAGACCCCCCGGGGAAAACCTCTGACAGAAACCCGAAGTCCTGCGCCCTTAAACCGAAACCCAGCGCCCTTTTAGAAAAGCTTAGTCTTACTTGGAGGCCCAGGGGACTTAGTAAGTAGGTTGTAAGTAGAGTTATAAGTACCCTAAATGTAGTTACCCCAATTATAACCCTACTTATAACAGACTTACTGTTTAGCCTTCTTAGTCTTACCCTTACCT
>CAJNDV010036045.1:0-23906 GCA_905221635.1 Symbiodinium sp. CCMP2456
GGTGCCCTCGGCCATCTGCACAAAGATTTGACCAAGAGAGCTGGGACAACTGGGTTTGGAGGCCACGGGCTAGCTCCTGCCTGTTTGAGGGTCCGGGCCGGGCGCCCACCTGGGATCCTCGGGGGTTCCGGTGTTCGGGTGGGGGTTTCGGGGTTTCTGGTCCGGTTGGGTTTTCGTGCCTTTGTCCACAGGGACTGGGCCGTGTAGCTAGCGCTTGGCGCTCCCCGGGGTCGTGCTGCGCCGCTTGCTGTTGCCATGGCATGCGCTGGCGGCCGAAGGATCGCAGGCGCTTCTGTGGCAGTGTCTGCTGGTCAGGGCTGCTGCTGGCTGTCTGCTGGTGGCGTTGGATGGCGGTTGGGAGATGGCCACCAGCTCCGGCAAGATGGGTGGGCGGCCGCAGGTACACATGCACGCGCCGAGGTTGGCGCAGGAGGCTGCAAGCCCGCTTGGAACAGCAGCGACTACTTCTCCGAGGCCGTCTTCAAAGGGCGCGGGCGGCTTCCTGGCGAGGCGGTGGGGGAGGTGCTGCAGTGACCCGGCGCAAGCGAGACGAGCGGCTCCTCAGCGCCCTCGCGAGTCTCCTCTCCAGCTTTGACACGTCGGAGGCTGAGGACGACGATGGAGCACACCCCGGAGGCGACGAGGACGGGGATTCTGAGGACTCGTTGTTTAGTGCTTTGCAGCAGTTGGTTACGTCTCGGCCTCAGAACGTTCTGCGTGCTTTGCAGGACTTGGTGCAACAGTTTGCTCAGGGCAAAGGGCGGGGCAAGGGCTTTAACCCTCCGGGTTCTCCGCCATACGAAAAGGGGTGGGACCGCAAGGGAAAGGGCAAGGGCAAAGAGGTTGTCACGGGTACGGGAAGTTTCACTGGGGGCAAAGGGGGTAAGAGAGGTGCCGATGCTGACGGGTGGCACATCGTTGCGCCCAAAAGGAAAGTTCTTTGGTCTGAGGTGGTGGCTGACAGTCCACCTCCAGGCCGCAAGCACTGGGGAAACTCGTTGGACTCTCTTCCTGACGCCTGGGTCAAGCCTCGGCCGGCGGATTGGGGTTGCTCGGAGGTTCTGTGCACTATGGGTGCTTTGGAGAAACACGTTGCCAATAACGGCACAGAACCTGCGCTGTTTTTCCCGCGCACGCAGCGAGACCTGGAGGAAGGGCTGTCCTACCTGATAGGCCACGAGCAAGCCAAGGTCACGGCCCTGATCGACCAACCTAGGACTCGCGAGGGATGGGTTGAGGCGGTGAAGGCCATGGCCCCTCAAAAGACTCCTATGAAGGGTTGCACGGCCTTCATGACGGGGGGCCGCGTGGTGCATCACACGGTGTGCTACGTCAAGTTTGGCGAAGGCGCACCGGCTCCTAAGGAAAAACTGGCTTTGCCGAGCCGTCCATGCACTAAGGCCAAAACGTGCGTGCTTCGCTTCATATGCGAGGCGCGCTTTACTCAGGACTGGCCGGCAATTCAGGCCAACCCGGGCAAGCACGCCCGCAGATGGCTCACGGAGCTCTCGCCCCAGCTGGCGACTAGGGTGCAGGACAGCTGGGGCTGGGAGCTTCAGGCTGGAGGCGCGGGCCATCACACTGTCGTTAAAGGGGTTTTTCGGGTTCATGAGGACATTGCGGTGTCGGTGATGCAACATAGCGGGCGCCAAGCGCACAAGCAACGCTGGTTTGTTGAGAAAACCCCCAGTGCCATCCTCCCGGCGCCTTTCGATGGGAGGGTGGCAGTGCGATGGCAGGAGCAGGGAGCATCTGAGTCTGACGACGGCTATGCCGCCAGAGTGGCCAAGCTGGCCTCCGCCATGGGGGTCGCTAGAGGAATTCGCCAGCTTGGGGTTCGCCGGCCTGCTACTCCAGAAGACTCGGCGGAGCAGCTGAAAAAGCCTAGGAGATGGGTCGTCAAGAACGTTCCTCGCGACTACGACTTCCAGGACGTGGAAAAGCTGCTGTCCGATTGGGGATTCCAGGACATTGATATACGTGACAAGTTTAGGCATCGGGCCCGTAATGGGTGGAGCTTTACTGCGGTTAAACTCGACCGCTGTGACCTCATTGAGGCACTTGACGAGGCCGGCGAGCTCATCACTGCCGAGCTGCAGAAACGCAAGCACCCTGGGGCCCGTGAGGCTCCCACCCTCCTACCAGGTGAAGCGCGCACCTCCTTCCATTCCGGGCAGCGCACCTCCCGCCAGGAAGGAAGCCGCGATGCGGCTCCTAAGCCTGAGCAAATGGATGTGGATCCTTCTAAAGAAGGCAGTGCCAAACGGGATGTGCCCGCTAGCGCGGACAGCGCGGCGGCCACAAAGCGTGCTAAGGTTGGGCCCCCTGACGGCTACGAGGCCCAATTCAATGCCGGCGGTGGCAACTGCCTCTTCTGGTCCGTTTCCCAGGCCCTGGAGGCGGAAGGCAAGAGTAGGTCTCACGCCCACGTGCGGGCCACCTGCATGGCCCATATGAGGCGACACATGTCTGGGATGGTAAGGAACCTTCCGGTCAGGACAAAAAGCTTGAATCAGGCAGCTTCGAGGATTACGTGAACATGCTCTCCAAGGAAGGGGCCTGGGCGGGGTACACGGAATTGGAGGCTTTGGCCATTACTATGGACAGGCCCATTCTTGTAGTTAGTCCGTCGTGTGCTGGAGCCTATGACTTTCACATTTTCAACCCCGATGGGGCGGGCAAGCAAATCAACCTCTGGTTCCGGGATAAGCATTACCAATGCTTGAAAAACGTCAAAGGGTTGGATGTGAGCGACATGGTCGCTAAAGCCACTAAGGTCCCGCCCTCTGGCTATAGGGGTTGCGGCCCGAACACTCTGGCCTCCAGCTCCATTGGGGGCCGGACCCGGGTGCGCAGCTCGGCCTCTAGCAGTATCGGGGGCCGTACCAAAGGTCCGAGCGGCGGTGGTAGTAGGTCTATGGTTGGGTCGGGTTTCGGTTTTGCGGGGGGCGCTAAGGCTGCGAGCTCAGAGGGCCAGAAACCCAGCACGCCGGAGCCCGCGCAGGAGCGGCCGCCGAGCCGTAAGAGGACATGGAGTCAGCGCGTGCCTCGGCAAGTTGCGGCTCCCGGCCAATGGCTCAAGTGGCCTTGCGAGGTGTGCCGCTTGGAAATTAGGGCTAAGGACTCTTCTAAGTTAGGGCGGCTGCGAGCTGTGCACATCCAGAACCGCCATCCGCTGGAGTAAAGAGCGGTTCTCGAAAATCAGGCCTCTTTGTCAAGCGGTGGTGGGAAACGTGCCTAAGCAGCTTCGGGAATGGAGCTGCTCCCAGTGCGGGCTGGGAATCAGGAGAGGCCCTCCTAGTACCAGGGCGGCGCGGTTCCTTGTGGCTACCAAGCACATTAAAAAGTGCTGGGGTCCTCGGAAAACCCTGACTGACAATGCCGAGGTGCTCAAGCAGCAAGCTAGGAAAAAAGGCAACCCAACTGGCAGCAGCGCGGCCCCCAAACGTAAGGTTGTCCGTGCTCTCTGTAGAAACAGGGAGGGCGACTCTGCGGCGCATGCCGTTGTGGAGTTTGTCCAGCCGTGCAATCGCAAGCCCAGCTCTTGGACGCAGTGGGCCTGCACCAGGTGTGCTCAAACCTGGAGGCGCCATGACAAGACCATCTTCAACCAGTGTAATGGGGAGGGTAGGAGGGCTTACAACCTCAAGCGCAGGACCGGCCTCTGGGCCCTCATTAGGGCCAGGTTCCCTGCCAGGACCTCGGGTTTTGTCAGGCAGCTGCGCATTACTCAAGACGAGGCCAGACGCCTTGATAAGTGGTGCCATGACCAAGGAAAAGGGCCCAAGCGGGCCCCGCTGCCGGCCTCCGTTTGGCAGGCCGACCTCACGGAGCACGGAGACGTGGAGAGCCATCCAGGACCTGGGCAACCATGCCCCAAAGACTCCGTCTTCCTCTGGCTCAACACCGGAGGCACGGTTGGCACCTGCCGGTTCCTCGAGCACCTTCAGCTCCTTCCTGTGGCTCAACGACCTCACGTTTTTGGTTTGGGAGAGACTCGGCTGCTTCCTAATGACAAGGCCAATGTCTCCACTAGGTTGCATCACCTCGGCTACAGATGTTGGCAGTTCGGAGAGGCGCCCCGCACCTCCGCGCGAAATGTGCAATACCAAGCTGGCGGCCTGTGCATCGCCGTCAAAAACACCATCAGGGCGGCTGTCGAGGAGCACATCATTGACGAGGGTGGGGAAGCGGCGCTTGTTGATATGCGCAGTAGCAAGTTGGCTTTCGCCTGGAGGCGGCCCCACGCTGACCATGAAGCTGTGGACGCTACGCTTTCCGAGTGGATGTATACGGCCACGGCCATGGCCGAGCCTTTCTTGCTCATCGCTGACTTCAACGAGGAGCCGGGGGATTTGCACTTCGTGGAGGCCGGGGCTGAGCTCCTTGCTGTGTCCAACAGTGAAGGGCTGGTCCCCTCGCGGTTTTCCGAGGACGCCCGTTGCATCGACTATGCCATCAGCAATGCCGCCGGTAACCAACTCCAACCTCATTATTGGGAAGCCAGGCTCTCTGATCACAAGGTCTTCTACATTGAGGGGCACTGGGGCCTTCAGCATGGCCGCAACCAGCGTATGGTTCCTACGCCTAACCTCGCCAAGCCGGAAGGTGTGGACACCAACTCCTGGCGTGAAGCTGTCGAGAAAGAGTTCCTGAATCAGGCAGTCTCTTGGGCGCGCTCCGGCGACGCGAACCCTGATGAAGATTGGCAGGCGCTCTCCTCTTTGGCCTCTGCGGCTACCGTCAAGGCGGCTGCGCACTTTGGGCATGAAGTTTGCTCGCTCGGGTGCCGACCTAAGGGTTCCATGCCTGTCATCGACCACCATGGCAACAAGGCGGGCCCCGCCAAGGCTGAATCGATCAGGGCTCAGAAGCTGGATTGCTTCATTGGGCGCCTTTGCGAACTTCAGCGGCAGGAAGCTCAGGGGACCGTGGACGAGCAGCTTCGGGCCCGGACAGCCGCCTCTTGGCCGCACGACATCTCCCGGGCCCTGCCGCTCCAGCAGGCCAGGAAGGCGGCCGAAGACATGAGAAGCAACATGGCTAGAGATGGGCGCAACCGCGCACTCGCTAAGTGGCGTGACCGCATCAGGCAGGGTGGTCGAAAATGCACTGAGTGGCTCAAGCAACGCAGATTGCTCCTTCCGGCGGCAGTGACGCATGATGGCGGGATTTCTACGTCGCATGGCGAATCTCTTGCTCTTATCATTCAGTACTGGAACCGTGTGTGGCGCCGGCAAACCTCGTGCCCTGAGCTTAACAGAATCCAGTCTGAGGGCTCAAGCACGACCCCCCGCTGCTTTGACCAGAATCCGTCTTTCGATGCGCACGAGCTCCTCTCTCAGGCACGGCACGGCACTCATGGCTCGGCGGGGCCCGATGGCTGGTCTTCTGAGGAGGTCTCGCACCTCCCCCTGTACTACTGGGTGCTTATGGCCGGGATGCTTAACAAGTGGATGCGACAGGGCAGGTTCCCTACCGTGTGGCGGCATTGCCGTATGATTATGATTCCCAAAGACGAGTTTGACGTGCTCAGTGGCCCGGTCCCTGTTTCTAAGCTGAGGCCCATCGCGGTCTTTCCGGTCCACTATCGTTTGCTTAGTTCCTGTATGGCCAAACAGGCCAGCACTCAGCAATGGCTGCAGCACCGGACACCTCCGTGGATTCACGGAGCCCTCCGAGGGCGAAGCGCACCTGACGCGCTTGCCAGACTTGAGGACGCGTTCCACGCGGATCCTCATGCCATCCTTGTGAGTTTGGACCAGAAGCAGTGCTTTGACCATGTCCACCCTGCCTTGGGGGTGGCGAAGCTGCAAGAGGCCGGCTGGCCCTCCCAATGGGCGAGCTTGCTTAGGTTTGTGTGGCAGGAACAACATAGATGGGTACAAATTGGTGGGCACTGTGCTTCCCATGCTGAGGTGGTCAGCACCTCGGTCCCGCAAGGCTGTGCTTGTGCGCCTTGGACCCTTGTGGTCCTTTTGACTGAGGCTGCGCGCGAAATTCAGAGTGTTTCTGAGCAGCTGCCATTTACACAGACCATTTTCCTTGACGACCGTAATGCGGTAGTTGATAGCCCTGGCTCTGCTCTCGCCTATATTCGCAGGTGGGAACGAGCTACCGCCAACCTGGGGCTTCTGGAAAGCAGTGATAAGCTTCGAATTGTTTGCAGGCGGGCGGAAGACGAGGCTGCCCTCCTCAGTTTTGGTGTGCCCGCGCAGTCCGTTGTGCCCACCACCAAGGTGCTTGGCGTCGATTTCTCTAGAATCTCGGGCACGGGGCCCGTCGCGGCTGGCCGGGACGCGGCTGCTGTACGTATGGTGGCTAGACTGGCCACCATGCCGTTTCCGCCTGCTTTCAGAGAAGATCTGTTTCGCAGGATCGTGCCCTTGCTTGCCTGGCGCGCTTGGTGGGAGCCGGTGGACAAGCAGACGCTCGGTGAAAAGTGGACCACTAAGTTGCGTAAGGCCTTTGGGGTGGCTAGAGCTGCTTCTCGCCATCTGTGGAAACTCCTCACGGGGGTGCACGTGGAGATGGGCCCTGCGACTGACATCGCAGGGCTTAGGCATTTTGCCCGGGCCTATGCTTATTGGACGGGGAGTGGCGTGGAGCTCAGACGGGGTAGGTGGCGCGCTCGGGCAGCCATGCTCATGAGAAAGGCTGGTTTTCGGGAGCAACGCCCGGGCCTCTGGTGCGACTCGCAGGGGGTGATTTGCAGGTGGGAGCACCCTCACGCGAAGCATGACTTGGACCGTGTTGCCCATAAGCTGCGTGAGCTCAGTAGGAAAGAGCAGTTTCAGGCCTTTCTGCTTCACCCAGACGTGAACAAGCTGAGGCTGTCAGTGCGGGGGTGGGTTATGATGAGGGTATCTGTAAGGTTGCCAGGGCCCTGTTTTCCAGGACGTCCAAGGAGCAGCGAGGGGTGATGCTGGGGGCCTCCTACTCGGTGGCTGCCTTTGACAAGATCCGTCGGAGTGCCGGCAAGCATGACCAGGTTCTCGTGCGGAAGTGCCCGTGCTGTGATGCACCGGTTGTCCCGGACTGGCAACACCTCAGCTGGGAATGTCCCAGTTTTGCGCGGGACCGTCCTGAGGTCCCTGCTTATGTGCTCTCCAGGCGCTTTGGTTGGCCTGGCCCCGGTGAAGGGATGACGACAGCGGCGCCACGGCTTGCTTTTCTTGCTGGGGTTAGGGCGCGTGTTCGCTTGGGGTTCGGTGTTAGGGCTCCTTGGGACGGGGGTGAGCCGCGCGGCGCGGTATAGGTTGCGGGTTCTTGTTGGGTGGCGGGGTTATGCACGCCGGCCCCTGTGCAGGAGCACTGGGTGCTCGGAGAAACCTCCTCGTGGTGCACCTGGGCCAGTTGGGTTGCCAACTGGTGCCAATTCTTCCAATCTGGTGCTAGGCTCTTGATAGCCAGGGGTTGGCTATCGTGGAGCTCTTGGCTAAGAATCATTGATGAGGCTGAGGACTGCTGTGGTCATGAAGTCTCAGGAGGCATGCTTTCCTGTGGTGGTTTCCTGCAGGGATTGAGACACAAATTCATCTGTCGTCATACACGTGCTCTCCGATTGCGAGCGTGGGTTGCTTTGCCCGCTTTTCGCATCGGGGATCGGCGATACAGGTTGAGTAGATTTCAGAGCGCTCGAAATCTATGTGGAGGTCCATGGGTCGGTGCCGTGACCTATGGTTTGCAGATTCGCAATCGTCACATGCAGATGAAGCGACGCAAACGTCGTCGCCGCAGAAGCCTGGTCAAACATCCCCGTTCTCCTCTTGATGACGGGGTTTACTTAGGATGCCAAAACACTTTCGGCGAGGAGAACTCGCGAACAGCAGCAGACATACAGGGACGTGCAAAAGCAGTTGAAAAGAAGAGATCCTCACACTCAACTCGCGGAGCGTCGGGACGGCCTTCGTCCGGACCGCAGGTCCCGAGTAAGGTGCGTGGCATGCAAGACGGGCCTAGGTGTGCATGCAATGCCATGAATGATGGTGCAGTTCACGATGCAACGATTGCGTGCGATCGCAATAATCCAGGCTGTGGAGTGCCGGGACCACATGTCGGACTGCGGGGCCCGGGCGCGACACGTGGCGTGACAGGACGGCATGTGGGACCGCAGGTCCCGGCCTTGGATGGCAAGGAGACGGCTGGCGATGCAACAAATGTGAGTGATCAAGATGACCCAGGCTGTGGAGTGACGGGACCACATGTCGGATTGCAGGGCCCGTGTGAAGCACGTGGCGTGACAGGACGGCAGGTGGGACCGCGGGTCCCGGCCATGACAGGAGGCAACACACAGCGATGCCAGATTTTGCTCAAAGGAGGGGCCAAACCGAGCCTCGTGGAGGGTTTGGCGGCTTTTCTCCAATCCTATGAGAATGAAGCACAAACATTGAATGATGAGGAGTCTCAGTTGTGGGAAGCGCTTGAACAACTGATCCAGCGCAGGCCAGCGAACCCGCTACAAGCACTCAAGTCGCTGGTTACCAGGTTCACAAAGCAGACGCAGCAGCACAGGACGGCGACACCTCGGGAGTTCAGTAACAAACCGTCGGGTTGGCATGACACGGGAGGCCGCGGTGAGCGGTGCAAGTGGGCTGACGGTCCTAATAAGCCGTCTTCTTCGAGCAGCTGGTGGTCGCAGCGACAGCAATGGCAATGGCCAACCTCGAAGCAGCAGCAGTTGTGGAAACAACCGCAACAGCAGGAGCAATGGCACCAAATCACTTGGAAAGCGAGGCACAATGATTGGTCGTCTGAATGGGCGACACAGATCCACTTCGTGGAGGGCCCGCATGAGCTGGCAAAGGCTATGGAGGAGTTAAATCAGGACGAGCATGCCTTTGTGGTTTTCACGTCCTCCTTAGACGAGTTCAAGGAAGCCGTCGCCATTTGTGAAGGTGAGCGCAGGCCGATGGCCACGGTCCTCATGCCGAAGGGAGCAGAGGAAAATGACACTACTGATCAGACGCTTCGTGTTCCCGGAACCCTGCAAGGCAAGTTGCAAGCACGATGTCACTGGATCAAGTCCTTTGTAGATGGCAGTCCCGCGCTAAATACCCGCAAGCCTTTGGTTCAGTCTGCTGCCAAGCTCCAGGGGGCTGCCGGAAAGCCTGCCAAGACGCGTGAAGGCTTTGTGGTTAGGCTGGTGGCTCCTGGTCACCTGCAAAGTTGGGATGAATGGCCAGCTATGCTCAAAAAGCCCGGACAAGAGGCGAGACAATGGGCCCAAGCCACTACGCCCTCGGCTATGGCGGCCATGGGAGACACGTGGGACTTTGCCATTGAGAACAACAAGACAATCAAGGGATTGATGAGGATCAAATCTCATGATGCCGTGCTTTCGCTTCTCAGGGCCAGTGGCGCCAAACATCCATACAAGATGCAGCGATGGTTTGTCGAGTCGGTCACGCCCCCACCGCCTGACCTACCACAACGTGTTCTATGGATCCAGGAGGAGCAGGGCGAAAGATGGGACTCCTACGCGACACGGGTGAGACGCATGGCCAAGGATGGAGTCATTAGCGGTGTGCGCCAGCTTGGAATAAGAGTCCAGCCTGATGATGCGCGCCTGCTGGAAAAACCGTGCTTGTGGTGTGCAGACAAAGTACCCATTCATGTTTCGTACGACGACATTGTTGATATCCTCGAAGAGTGTGGATTCGAGAACATTCAACTTGAACAGCGACAATGGCGTAAGACCCACGCTGCATGGATTTTCCGCGCAAAGCGTGGTGATGGCATGGAAATCCTTCAACCCTGCTATGAGGATGTGGAGATGATCATCACAAAAGAGGCCCGCCGCAGAACTTCTCCAAAAAGAAGCGTCAAACTTCATCAGGAGAGGTCTGTCAAGTTTACGGCTCACCGCCCGACTGACGACAGGTTTCCCCGCAAATTTGAAGATCAAAGTTATGATGAGGACATGGATGAAGCTATTGACTCCAAGCGCCAAAAGGTGATCAATGCTACTCCTAAGTCGGCCCCTGCCCCGCCGGCGCCCTGGTTCCCGGCTCAAGGCACACGAATAGCGAATGAAGGACGGGGAGACTGTCTCCTGCTGTCCGTGGCTCAATCCCTCACGGAGTTGGAAAAGAAGCCCCGACATGCAAAACAGCTGCGAGCCTTCATGTCTTCTCATATGGAGCGACACAAAGAAGAGTACGAAGCCCTTTGGGGACAGGAAGCCCCTGGTAAGCCAGCGGATGCAGACAGCTGGCTTGGAGACTTCGACGACTACCTGGCTGGCATAAAAAAGGCCGGCACTTGGTGTGGATACTTGGAGTGCTTTGCTTTGAGCCGTGCTTTGAGACGCAACATCCGAGTACTCACCAGTGCAGGTGAAGTCTGGGCATTTACAGGCGAAGAGTACGATGATCATGCCATCACTCTCTACTTGGATGCGCACATTGAGCATTACGAGTACCTCAGTGGGGATGTCCAGGAAGCTCTCAGACAGCGATCCGCGGCACACCCTGGCGGTTCGCAGGGGCCCAAGTGCAAGGGAGGGGCGCCTCGCAGCCTCTCCATCCCTCTCTCGGCCTTTGCCCCTTCGTCCGTTCGGGCCTCTGCTGGCAAGGCTCGCTCAGCTGGCAAGGCTCGCTCAGCTTGCCTTTCGGACTTCGCTGTGGAAGGTGATGGTACGAGCAGGGCGAGTGGATCGGTCCTCGTGCCCCCGCGCGATCGATCCAGATCACCGAAACCCCAGCGCAGCGGGCCACGCGACAGCAGTGTAGCCCCCGTGTGCAGATCTTGGAAGACGCATAAGCCTCGGCGAGTTGCTCCACCTGGAGAATCCCTCAAGTGGCCCTGTGATGAGTGCAAGCAGATCATCCAAGCACCTGATTCTTCGACTTTGGGTCGGCGGCGTGTTGTGCATATACAGAACAGACATCCCAACGTTCCCAAGGAGCGATTCTCTCGCCCTGGCAGTTGTGATGCGATTGTCGAGCCACTGCCTCCAGCCTTGTGTGAATGGAGGTGCTCAGAATGCCAGCAAGGTATCCGCAAGGGCCCGCGCTCCACCAAGGCGGCGAGATATTTGGTTGCTCTTCGTCACTTGCAGGCGTGCTGGGGACCGAAGAGAACCATCAAGCAAAATAGAGCGCGCCTTGCCAAGCAGACCCACCAGCAGGGTGATCCTGGAGGAACCAGCAACATGAGCAAGAGAAAGGTGGTGCAACAGCTTTCGGCCGAGATGAGTGAGGCATCGCCGGAGGCACACAAGATTCAATCTTTCGTTCACCCACGTGACGCGGCGCCCAAATCATGGAGCTGCTGGGCGTGCCAGACTTGCGCCAAGACGTGGAACTACCATGCCAAAAGCTTGTATCAACGATGTCCTGGTCAACAGCGGCGTGGATACAACCTTGCACGCAGACAGAAGTGGTGGAAGATGTTGAAGCGCAAGTTCGCGCACAGGATCTCGAGTTTCGTTCAGGGCTTGGCCATGACTCAGGAGGAAATCCAAAACATGGATTGCAAACAGCGGCCAAAGCCCAAGCCGCGCCGGTCTTTTGCTAAGCGCAATGCCCGAAAGCCCTAAACATGGTATCAGCATTATGTGGCTCAACGCTGGCGGTCTGGCCGGCACTTACCGAGCCCTTCAGTTGTTGCGGGGCAGCCCTCTCCGCAATCGGCCTCATGTGCTTGGCATGTGTGAAATCCAGGCTTCGCCGCAAGAGCGAGTGGGGCTCATTCAGCAGTTGCAGACTCTTGGATATCGTGCCTGGGCTTTTGGGGAAGACCCCAGACTCTCCAAACGAGACGTAGAGTATTCTGTTGGTGGTATTCTTGCCGCAGTGAGAGAAGACATGAAAGCGACCTGCGATGAACATTTGATCCATAGCTCTGGCGAGGCAATACTCATCAACATGTTTTCCTGTCACATAGGCCTTTTGTGGAGGAGACCGCATGTTGACCACGCTACAGTCGATGACCTTTTGCATGGCTGGCACCTCACAGCAACAGCCTCCGATTTGCCTTGTTGTCTTTTAGGTGACTGGAACGATGTCCCAGAAGATGCTCCACTTTGCCAGGCAGGAGCAGAGTGCATTGCCGTTCGTGACTCTGACCTCTCGCTGGTGCCATCAAGATGGCAGGGCGAGAGATGTATAGACTATGGGCTACTCAACACTGGTTGCCACAACATGAATATCAATTATGACGCGGCCGAAATCTCGGATCACAAGGTGGTCTGGCTTTCGGGCAACTGGGGGGTTCATGAAGCCGGTGCCCTCCGCATGAAGCCTACTAGATGTTGCGATAAGCCTGCAAACGTGGACACACAGCTTTGGCGACAAGCTGTTACCGATGAGTTTGCAAAGCTTGCCACCGCATGGACTCCTTCCTCGGCCAGCAGTCCAGATGAAGAGTGGCACGAGCTCAATTGCATTGCTGAGGAGGCCTGTGTTCGAGCTGCTGAACGGCTAGGTTATCCTGTTCTGGCCCCTGGGTGCCGGCCGAAGGGCTCACTCCCGCACATCGCTGCTGGCCTGACAAAGGGTGCAACTTGGCGTGATGATTCTTTCCGTCTCCGACAAGTGGACAATTTCATCGGTAGGCTTCGGGAAGCCTTGAGACAGCAGCAGCGCGGTCACATTGAGAACGCCCTGCAGCAGAGGATTGCAAACACCTGGCCATCTGGCATCGCGAGATGCCCCTACGATGCCGCCCTGGCTCAAGCTCGCGAGCTGCAAGCCAAACTGCGGCAGGAACAGCGAACGCAGATTATTCGCAAGTGGAGGGATAGAATGCGTGAGAATGGCAAAGCTCTCACAGCCTGGCTTCGCAGTGCAAGGATCTTGCTCCCTTCGGCTGTTTCCTCGGGGCAAGGCAGGCATCGCAGAGTTTCCGCCTCCTTTCCGGAAGCAATTAACATGATTGAGAACTTCTGGAGAAAAGTCTGGGATCGACCTCTGGATTGCATGGAACTCAACAAGGCTCGGGAGGGACGTTTGACGGCCCCCTCCGGCGAGCCATTTGATTCTCACATGTGTCTTTCAGCAGAAGAATTGCAAATGCAAGCGCGACATGATACTCACGGCACTGCAGGGCCTGATGGGTGGACAGCTGCAGAAGTTTCCCACCTTCCCCTGGCATACTGGAGCGCATTTTCAGCCATGCTTACACGTTGGATGCAAATCAATAAGTTCCCGCAGGTGTTTCGCCACTGTAGGATGGTTATGATTCCGAAGGAGGGCTTCGAGCTCACCTCAGGCCCTATACCTGTCGACAAGATGCGACCGATTTCTGTTTTTCCCGTGCATTACAGAATCTGCAGCTCGGCTTTTGCAAGAAGATCGTCCACGAAAGCATGGCTCCAAGGGCGTATCCCTGATTGCACTCACGGAGCCGTTCAAGGGCGCTCCGCTGCTGCGGCGATCGCAGCGCTGGAGGCTTCTTTCCATGGCAGCGACAAGAGCATTCTGATTAGTCTTGATCAGCAACAGTGTTTTGATAGCGTAGCACCTGAGCTGGCCTTGGCCCACTTGACACACGCAGGCTTCCCGCCCATGTGGGCAAACCTTCTGGCTTGGGTCTGGAAAGACCAGCAGAGATGGATTCAGATAGGACGCCATACTGCACCGAGGCCCGCGTCAGTGAACAGCTCTCTGCCGCAAGGATGTGCCTGCGCGCCCCTGGCGCTGGTCAACATGCTCGTCGAGGCAACGCGTGATGTTCAGGCCTTGCACACTGCATGTGATCCTGTGACACAAACCACCTTTGTGGATGACCGTAATGCGGTCACGCAGTCGCCGCAGCAGGCCAAAAGATACTTGGATCGCTGGGAGCACTGGTGCAACAATTTGGGACTCTTGGAGAACAGGAGCAAGCTGAAACTGGTGTGTCGACGCCGATGCGACGAGCTGCAACTCTTGGCGCTGCACGTCCCCAAGGACGCGCTTGTGAACACCGCCAAGGTCCTGGGCGTCGATTTTTCTACGGATCCAGAACCTTGGCCGGCAGAGGCAGCTCGCGTGGCGACTGGCCTCGCTATGACGCGGCGGTTGGCGGTGGTTTCCGGTCGCCCGGCGTTCAAAGAGGACGTCTACAGATCCAGGGTGGTGCCTCTTCTCAACTGGAGGCCTTGGTGGGCTAATCTGCCCCAGGAGTTGGGAAGCAAGTTCGTTACTCAACTACGCTACTGTTTTGGCGTCGCCCGCAGCGCCTCCAGATCCTTATGGCTTCTGCTTTCTGGCGCGGCCTTTGATCCCTCGATTACGGCTGACATTTACAGTGTGCAGTCTTTTGCTCGTGCCTTCGCCTACTGGCACGACCGCGGCGTGACTTTGCAGCCCAGCAGATGGAAGCGATGCGTCGACAAGATCATGCTGGAGACAGGCTTCCGAGAAATTCAACCCGGAAGTTGGAGAGGCGGGAACACGACCCTTCACTGGTTCGGCCCAGGAGCCAAGAATGACATTGGCAAGTTGGCGCACTTGATGAGAGAACGCTGGAGGCAGCGGCAATTTCAGCAATTTTGCGAGCACAAGCGGCGGGAGGCAGTCGAAGTCCGACTGACCGCGGGTGCCACCGTGTATGATGAAGGGGTCGTTGCTAAAGCCCGGCTCTTGTTCAGGAATGCCACTGCTGAAGAAAGAGGTGTCATGCTGGGCGCTTCGTTTTCCCCAGCGGCTTACGACAAAGTCCATCGCAGAGCGGCGCCGTCGGACCCGGTGCTTCTGCATGAGTGCCCGTGGTGCAATTGCAAGTTGATACCTGATTGGCAACATGTTGCTTGGCAGTGCGAGGGTTTCCAGGCAAACCGTCCAGCCAGGCCAGCGTCCATTTGGGCTCGCCGCTTTGGTTGGCCCAATGATGTTAATGAGAACATGGATGCATGCAAGCATCGACTTGCGTTTCTTGGTGAAGTCAGGGCCGCCGCGCGTGCACGCTGTGGCTTCTGACTGCCTTCTGAAATCTTCTTCCTCTTCAGGTCTGCGGTGCGTTGTGGTCCTTGAGGCCGCCCGTACATCAACACAAGCTGGTCATGATCTTCCAATATTCCGCATGTTTCGGCGCGGAACTTGCAATGAACAATCAGTTGGCTACGCATTTTCGGACGTACTTCCAGATGGATGCAGGTGATGCCAGCGCCCTGGCAGGTGCCTTCGGCTTGATGAACCTTTTCGGCCGCTGTGTGCGGGCCACCTCCTGGTCCTTTGGACCTCGGTCGCGGCGGAAGCCTCAGGCCGACGAAGCGCTCGCAGAAATAATCAGTAGTCGTGAGGTTTCTTACAGGGATGACCTTAGGGGAGCGGGGTCGTTGGTTGAGTTCTTGAGGAGATTTCCTTTTCTGTTGGGCGACTTCATCTGCTTGAGTCCTCCATGTGAAACTTGTACAGAGCCTCTGAGTGTCGAAGTGCCTCCAGACAGTTTGGTTCGTTTGGTGGCCGAGCCTAGGGTGGTAAATCCATTGTCTGAGTTTCTCGTTGAGCATAACTGTCTGTGGGACGACTTTGTCACTCAGAGTAATTCGCTGACTGGTGACGGTGGAAGCTGGGGGCCTCGGACTCCGAATTCTGAGATGAATGCCTCGCTCGGCGTTGGGCTTTGTCCTGAAAGCTGCGAACTTTCAGCGTCTCCTTCGTGCACGACGGCGACCTCTCCAGTCAGCTCCATTGGCCAGGCCGATGATTCTGTCAGGGACGACGTTGATGAGTTCTTCTCTGAGGTCTCGCTCGGGGCCTTTCTTGAGAGCTGTGGGCTCTTCGCGGCTTCTTTGTCCACAGTTGCGACTTCTACTGTCAATCACGACGACCAGGCAGGCGATGGTGACCGTGATGATGCTGAGGAGACTTTTGGCATCCACTTTGAGAACTTGTCCGGGTCTGCACCTTGCGCGGACTCTTCAATTGATGCTCAGCTTTGTCAGTGTTGGGGGTCCGTCGCCGCTTCTTTGTCTTCGACAGCATTCTCTACAGACGGCTACTATGACCAGGCAGGCGATTGTGACCGTGACGTCGATGAGGAGACCTTCGGCATCCACTTTGAGAGCTTGTTCGGGCTCGCACCTTGCGCGGGCGCTTCGATTGATACTCAGCCTTGTCTTGAGAGTTGTGGGCACGTCGCGGCTTCTTTATCTCCGGCGGCATCTTCTACAGTCGGCTACTACGACCAGGCAGGCGATTGTGACCGTGACGTCGCGGAGGAGACCTTCGACATCCATTTTGAGAACTTGCTCGGGTCTGCACCTTGCGCGGGCTCTTCGTTTGATGCTCAGCCTTGTCTTGAGGGTTGTGGGCACGCAGCTTCTTTGTCCTCGACGGCATCTTCTGCAGTCGGCTTCTGCGTCCAGGCAGGCGATTGTGACCGTGACGTTGATGAGGAGACCTTCGGCATTCACTTCGAGGACTTTACAGCAACTTTCAGCAGTAATGGGGATGAGCAGAGAGACAGTCAGTCTTTGAGAGAGCCTTTGACGGTGCGTCGTTGTGTGTTGGACGACCTCGGGAGCTTCACTTGTGCTTTGCCTTCGGGGGGTTGCAGTGGCTCTTCGGTT
Source organism: Symbiodinium sp. CCMP2456 (assembly GCA_905221635.1). Lineage (NCBI taxonomy): Eukaryota > Dinophyceae > Suessiales > Symbiodiniaceae > Symbiodinium > Symbiodinium sp. CCMP2456. The sequence continues at coordinate 16,502 of CAJNDV010036045.1, forward strand.
CGTGCAGAGGGGGAAGGCTGTGATCAAGTGAGTTCTACTTCGGAGTTCGCCAGCATCTTCGATACGCATCACATGTCTGTTTTCGATTTCACTGTCCATGGGGATGTGGACAGCAAGATCCATGAGGCTTCCACTTCGAAGTCAACCAGTTGCTGCGATCTGGACTTGTTGCCTCATGGGTTGATGCTCGATGTCAGTTCTTTACAGGGGGAAAGTAATGACTCTTTATTTCGAGGGGAGTGGGATGGCAATGACAAAACGGGCTCGGCCTTGGACTCGGTCAGCTTCTATGATGTGGACTCGAGGGCTCACTTGTCTGCGCTTGATGTCAATGCTACGCTGGGGGAAGACAGTGCTTCTTTTCATGGGGATGGGGACGGCAATCACCAAGTTGATCCTTCCTTGGAGGTTGTCAGCTACTACGACCCTGACTTCAGGCTGCGCTTGTCGGTGCTCGAGGTCAGTTCTTCACCATTGGGGGAAAACAGTGGTTCTTTGTTTTGCAGGGAGGGGGATGTCAACCATCGTGATGTCGCCGAGGTGACCACTGGCTTTCACTCCGAGGACTTGCTCAGGGCTGCACCTTGTGTCGGCTCGTCCTGTCGCTTGGAGCAGTCCACTTGGGAGCCAGTCTTGTTTTCTGACTCGGATTCGGTGTCTCATATGTCGGTGCTCGATGGCTGCACTTATTGGGGGCAACGCAATGATTCTTCGCTTTTTGGGGAGGGGGAGGTGGGCGACCGCGCTGAGTCCGAGGATGTCACTAGCACTTGCATGCAGGGTCTGCTCAGGGCCGCGTCGAGTGCTGGCTCGCTTAGCAGCATAGATGACTTTGATTCGGATGGCAGCGATCACTCAGATCAGTTTTTTCAGTATGATACTCTTTTCCATTGTGATCTCCGGGGTGGCACGGGTGGCGCACAAGCCGCGCACCTACGAAAGAACGCCGAGAAGGCGACATTGTTGCGGCTCAGGGACCTCCTTGCTGACTTGTCCTCGAGGCTTGATGCCATGCTTGAGAATCGGAGGGAAGGGGACATCGGAGCTTTTTGCGTTGAATCTGCAGCTGCGTTTCAGCAGTTTGCTGACCGCAAGGAGAAGTCCACTGCTCAGGCTCCTCCTGGGGACAACGGCAAGGTCTCCTTCTACAAGTTTTTCGCTCGTGGGCAGGATCCTGAGTCCCATGTGCTCGATGCCAAGATCAAGGGGAAGAAACTTGCCAAAGATGATGATTTTCAGAAGTTTGATCTCCGGGGCAAGTTCGCTCTTCGCGACTTTGTGTCTTGGAAATCAGTCCAGACCGCCCTCGATGAGGGTAAAGCCCCTAGTGGGAAAGTGGTGGTGTGCACTGAGAATAACATGCGCGACTTCGCCGCGCTTGCTCACATTCATGGCGTTTCAGCGTCTTTGACCATGATCGCTAAGAAGGTCGGCGATGACAAGCCTACTTCCAATGCGGTGACTTCGAAGCTCCCCGTCATTGGCAGCCTCGCCCTGGTTGATGTGTGGATTGCAAAGCTCAATCAGGATGCCCCCCCAGGGCTTCTGAAGATCGAAGAGGGCATCATCAAACATAAATGGACTCCACCCGCCGAGCTCATCTCGATTAGGGTGACGGTGCCACTCTGGCTTCTTCAGCATGAGCAGTACGTTCAAGTGAAGGACAAGCCCCAGGTCGTCATCGGCTGGAGCGGAGTCCTAGCGAATGGAGCCGAAGTGCGGACATCGGGTTGGCAGCTTCAGGACGAGATCGTTACAGGCTACATGCAGCTCGAGGCGGAGATGGCTAATAAGTTTGTCCAAGCCTCTGGGAGAGAGCAGCCCGTTTTCTTTACCAAGCTCGCGAAGGACGTGGCTGTGCCGGAGCCGGTGAAATGGTCCCCCAAGCTCGCCGAGGAAAATGATTGGCAATATTACGTGCGAGCTCGCTCTATGGCTCAGTCTGGGGATGCAAACCACGCGTTGGCTTTCCGGCGCGGAGGTGAGTCCTACCTTGGCGCTATTGGGGCGCGACCGGCGGTGGAGCCGCATGCTTGGATGATTTGGGGAGTGCCAAGATGGTGGTCCCCGTCGCAGCTCGCAGAAACTTTGACCGCGCAAGGGTGGAAATGCGATGATGACTACAAGCCTACGTTCAGGTTTGGGAGGTGGTCCATCAAAGCGACTGCTCCGAAAGAAGGCCAGCAGGAGTTTGTCTATAACCTCGACAACGACAACTACATCACGGTGCGAAGGTGGAAGAAATCACGGCAATCTTCGCAGGAGCCCGTGAAGCTGACGGGGCCAAAATGGTTCGTGCACGTAGCTCCGGAGGGTGGCGATCGGAATCCACACCGGGTCGGCGAGACCCAGTTGGATCCCACGGGCGATGCGGAGGTGACGGGGAATGAGGACGGTGCCAGCAAGCGAAAGCTCGATAAGGCGCAGGTGAGGACCCCGTCAAGAAAACCAAGGATGAGAAGCTGTGCAATGGTTCGGCCGGCCCTCCGGCCGGTGCGGCTAAGACCACAGTCATCGACCTGGGTGGCTCGGGGGAGTGTGGATGGCGTGCCTTGGCCTACCAGATCGCAATCCACAATGGTGGCAGCGAGGAGGAGATTGTCAATAAGCTTGACGCGTTGGAGAAGTCGCTCCGCGTGAAAGCGATCAACTATGCCAAGTACCAGTGGCTGGATTGGCAGGAGGTGTGGCAACCAGCCGACGAGTTCAAGTATAGGGGCGACATCAACAACATCACCGAGGACGGGGCGCCGGCCTCCACCATTGAAGAGTTTTTGGAGGTGTTGCAAAGGCCCAAGCGGTGGATCTGCGGTGTAGGTTTGGCTGCTGTGGCGCAGGTGCAGAAGGTGAACATCGTCATTTGGGAGCTCCGCGAGGGGAGCTGGATTCGTGCGGCTGTTTTGTTGGCCGATGAGAGCAAGGCGGACAGGTATCCGACCATCCCGCTGGTTCGGCACGCGAACCACTACTTCGCCATAAGCAGACCTGCTAGAGGATGGCCAAGAACGTGGATTAAAGGGGAGGACTGCGCGAAGGACCCTATCACGCAGTGGTCCCAGCATCGAGGTGGAGGAGCTGGCGATCCGTGCACCCCTCGGAAGCACTCTGTCGGTGTTCGCGATCGCGATGTCGATATGTTGCTCATGTCGGCTAAGTCCGTGCACTCCGCTTCGGATTCGTGCTCCAGACTGCTGAGATCATGCCGTCTTAGTGCTTGTAGTGGCAAGTCTATGTCCAAAGGCGAGCCGCAGTTTATCAGTGACGGTGAGGTGAAGAAGGCGCGTTACGCGCAAAACTTTCCTGGCAAGCCTTGGGAGTGCAAGTTCTGTGCAATCAAGATTGATAGGAATAGACTTAAGAGCGACAGCCAATTCGTGTGGAGCGTGAACAACCACTTGCAGCAGAATCACAAGGAGGAGGTCAGAAAAGCCATGCGGCAGTATAAGAACCTGGGAGGGAGCGGTGCCCGATCCGGACTGGGCATCCGGAAAATCCTCGCGCCGCTCACGCTCACCAGGATTCCGATGAAGGCCGAGGTCTCTTGGAGATGCCCCGTGCAAGCTCGCCACGCGGGAAAAGGTCAACGAGCATTGGATGAGACTCACGAAGAAGTTCCACTTGAAGCAGCACAATTTCACCATCAAGCAGGCCTACAAGTTGTCTATGCAGCTCAAGCTCGTCAAGCGGGGCGGCGGTAACGAGAATTACGCGAAGCGCAGGGCGGCTGTTGAGGGAGGGTCGCAAGAAGATCGCGGATCTGGGTCACGACCCTCTGTTCTTCAGTCTCCGGCAGAGGCGCGCACGGGGCAAGCAGGCAGGACAGTACTGCCGAGAGTCCCTTTGGTTGTGCAAGGCGTGCTTCTCCGTTTTCCGCAAGCCTGGTGCCGCGCACAAGGGGATGCAATGCCAAGGAGGCCACGGTTGAGAATCTGCAGGAGCTCATCGTCTACTTTAGCCGGTTTCGCAAGCAGGACGTGCGGCTCGTGCTCAACAAGCTCAAGGTATCGGCGCTCGTGCAGAAGATCTTTGTGCGCAAGTGCAACCAGCTCAGGGCCAAGAGCAAGCGCGCCAGTGCTGAGGAGTGACTCTCTTCAGGGCTCCACCACTCAGGGCTCCACCACTTGGCGTACAGCTTACGGGGAGGGCGCAGCGGCCTTCATCATGCTTCTGAGGGCCTCGGGTTGATTAGCATCAACGTCGGTACGAGAACTGGGGCATGGCGGCTCATGGACTGTGTCGGCGTTAAGGACGATGGCACGGCGTTCCAGCCGGATATTCTGATGGTGCAAGAAGTTCGTATGCTTCGCGACTCTCATTGGGAGGCTGTGGAGCGCAACCTTGATTCGAAGGGCTATGCTGCCTATTTGCAGGAACCCACCACGATGCGGAACCGTTGGCATCAGGTCGTGGCCGCTCCTGGCGGTGCGGCCGTCTGGGCTCGCAAAGAGCTCTGCTGCAGAATAGTCTCTTCCTCTGCTGGGCCAGGTTATCAGTGGATGGCCGTTCAGACGCAGGGCACCTTGTTCGCTTCTGTTTATCTGTCTCCGTGGGCAGATAAGGAGCAAGCGCTCGCCGAGCTCAGCCTTCTTATCACCAGCAAGTGGCGTGGTCCGTGGGTCATCGCTGGCGATTTTGACGCCTCCTCGAATGAGTGTGGCATCGACGACGTTGCGGAGGCTCTGGGAGGTCGGTGTGTTGCGTGCAAGCCGGAGGTGACGTCTACTCGCTTTGAAGGCTCCAAGGTCATTGATTTCTTCATGGCTTCAAAGTGCATCCAATGCGACCTCATGTCGGTTAGGGACGAGAAGATTAGTGACCACAAGATCTGCACGCTGTCTGCGGCCATTCCGAAACCTCAGTGTGCCACGGGCGCGCTTCAGAGGCCTCCTACTTGGGATAAGCCTTCTTGGCTCTCGTCGGCCTCTTGGAAATCCATGCTGGGAGCCGCGTGGAAATCTTGTGAAGAAGACGGGTGGAAGGAGGCTTTATCTCATGTGGAGCTCTTCGACGGCGCTTTCGTTGGCTCGCATGTTCAGCAGCAAGTCGATTTTCAGTGGCTGGTGATGATGGCGAAACTTTCCGAGCTCTTCCACTTCGCGACGTTTATCGCCATTCAGAACGTTCCCCCCTGGGCCGACCCGCATGAGATCTCTCGGATCGAAGCCTTGCTTCGCTCCTCTCCGTGGAAAACAGCTTTGCCCAATCACCAGCGTCGCCCTGTCGCTGTCTCCAAAGCAGTTGAGCCCATGAAGATCACCAAGCTGAGGAGACGACTGGGCAGAGTCACGGAGTTCCTCAATAAGTGCGAGCGCAGAAAGTTCGACGAGGCTAAAGTCATTTGGAAGCGATTGCGCAAAGGCGAGAGCTTTTCCCTGGGTGATTCCGTCCTGCAGGCTTTCACGGACGAAAAGGCTCAGCTTCAGAGGGACATCCAGGTCTACGAGCGCGAGGGCTTCAAGGCGAGATTGCAATCCTGGCGCACTGCTATGGGAAAATCCGTGAAAGACAGGGCCAGATGGCTCAAGCGAAGCACTCCTATTCTGGCTGAGGTCCAAGGCGAGCATTTTCCTGGTGTCAACGGCTCCGTCTCCGACGCGGCTTTGCTCAACATTAGTGATTATTGGGGAGATCTCTGGCGTTCTGTGAAGATGACCTCGGCCGAGAGGGTGGAGGCTCTCCACGTCATTGAAGAGACTTTGAAGCATCGCCGCCAAGGCCACGCAGGGTCTGTGTCTGGCGATGGGCCCGACTGGATGGCTTTTCGTAAGCAGATCGGCAAGAGCAGCGGAACTTCTGGCATTGATGGGTGGTCGTTGGCCGAAATCAAGGCGCTCCCAGATCAATGCGTGCGTGAAATCTGGTCTGTGATGCAAGAGTGGGGGAGCCACGGTTGCTGCCCGAGTTCGCTGAGACATGCCAGGGTCGTCCTTCTCCCTAAGGCCAACAAAGTGCTCAATGGCGTGGTGAAGCCTGAAGGCCTCCGTCCCGTTTCGGTCTGCTCGGTGTGGTGGCGTCTGTGGTCTTCTACGTGGATTCGGTCCTCGGCAGTATCGACGTGGAGAAAGGAGTTTATCCCTGCTTGGATTGCTGGTGGCCCCAAGTCTCCAGGTGCTGAGGTGCTCGCTACGCTCGCCGAGGGCGAGTTCGGTGCAGGCACTTTCCTTGCTACGCTTGATCTCTCCCATGCCTTTGACACGATCGATGCTGATTTGGTGACGAGGGCAATCGCCAACCTGGTTCCGCGCTCTCTCAGAGGCTGGGCTACGTGCTTGCGTTCACACTGGATGGCGCAGACGCGTTGGATGTGCTATGGGAACAACGTTCACGGGGCGCCCTTGATCACGGCTACGGGGATTCCTCAAGGTGATCCCGCTTCTCCCTTCGCCTTGGCAGTGCTCATGGCCGCGGCAGGTCTTCGAGTGCAAGATCAGATGAAGGCGCCGCCTCAAGACTTCAGACAGTTGGTCTATCTCGACGATAGGACGCTCCTGGCATCTTCGCCTTCAGTGTTGCAGCGGTCCATCGACTTGTGGGCTCAGGAATCTAGCCGATTCAAGCTCAAAGAGCACCCTGGTAAGATGCAGAAGGCTCATCGTGATCACGTGGCTTTTCCTCATGGCATCGAGGTCCTCGGGGTCTACATCGGCGAGGTCGACCCGGAGGACCAGAAGCGCGCTCGCGAGAGGTACGCTTCTGCCATGAAGTGCTTGAGCCGTATCGGGCACCTTCCTCGAGGCATTTGGGGGCGACTCGAGGACTCTATGGTCTTCGCTTTGCCCAAGGTGCTATATGGCTGCGTGTCGCATTGGGCTCCGAGAGATGAGCTCCGGTCTTACGATGCGAGGCTGTGGAAAATCGCGGGCAAGATTGGCTACGCTTTCAAGGACCTCATGGCAGTCATCTCGGGTGCTACGTGTCAGTGGTCTACTGCTGCAATCTGGAAAGGACTGGCGCTCCTCAGAAGGGTCTCGTCGTGGTGTCGCTCATTGCAGTTCCCAATCCGTGATTGGAGGCTGCGTCGCATGGTGGACGATGCTCTCGGTTCGTTGGGGTGGCGCTGTGTGGGCAATAGATGGGGTCTGCTCGGCTACTCCTTTGATTTGGATTCGGATCCGAAGGAGGTGGGGCACGCTTTGAGAGAATCGTGGAGGCGATGGCATTATGATCAGCTTTCATTCAGCGCACGTCACGAGCTCAGAAATGAACACATTCCGGCGTATGACGAGGCGCGGGTCACCTCGGTGAGGAAGTGTGCCAGAAGTTTGCGCAACATCGGTTTCATCGTGGCGACGGGCGGGGCAATGTCTGCGTTTGTGAGGCAATCGACCAAGAGACCCAGGATCATCACCTGCTCTGTTTGCGGACAGCGAGGGCACTATTGGCATGAGATGCTACGATGCGTCGA
>CAJNDV010036046.1:0-10046 GCA_905221635.1 Symbiodinium sp. CCMP2456
CTTTATAATATAATTTTTATAGTTAATATCTTCAGATAATTTTTGAGATATCTATAATATTCTTCAATAAATCAAAGATTTTACTAATATTCTTATATAATCTATTCCAGATCCGATTTATCCTTTTTCTAACCAAATATCAATAGATATGATATTATAATATTATTTAATTTCGGATTCAATTTTCTATCCGTAATATTTAATTAAAGCAAGAATCATCTTGAATATTTTTTTAATTAATTCAAATCTTAGGATAAATTATAATCAATCCTATCAAGATCAGAATTCAATTAGATTATTTATTTGATATATAATTATGAGAATATATATATATATATATTAAATTGCTATATAAATTTTATAATGAAAAGGTTCTCATATATAGATATATATATATGCATATATAGATGAGGACATATGCAACAGTGCCAATATTATGACATATTTGCACCATTAATTCCCTAGATTCTCATCTTCCTGGCCTTACATATTGGAATTCCTTAAATCTTAAATTCCTTGAATTTCTTGAATTCCCTAAAGACCTTACCCCTGAGTCCTATCTATTTAATTTAAAAAATTCCCTAAATCCTTATATGCCCTGTATTCCCTATCCTCTAGCGTCATAATCTAGCTGTCGGGCATTCCCTAAATCCCTTCTTTATATTCTTTGAATATCCCTTAGGATATATCATGGATTCCTTAGATCGTAGACCCATACATGGGTAAGGATAAAGGAATTTATTTGGGGACTTTAGGGAATGAGCCAAATCCTTAAATGCAAGTGCAGGACATGGGCTAGAGAGTGGGGAATTAGGGAATATAAAATATCCTTAAATCCAAGATATGGGGGGCAGGCATTATGGAATATGAGAAATTTCGAATTAGGGAATCCTAGCAGTGGGGAAAATATTAAGAATTTACGGAAATATTGAGATTAAATATAAGAATATATAGAGGTCTCTAATATATATCATATATATTTAGCAATTAAATTATAGATATCCTACTAACGAAGCTTCATTATATTAGAGGAAATTTCAAATCCTGGATTCTTCAAATTATTTATAATCTCTTTTCGAACCTATAAAGAGATTCTTATATTATTATTTCCTAAATTCCCTCTATTATTAAATTCTATATTTTCCTGATTTTCTTTCAATAAATCCCTTACAGGCATTATATGAGATATTCTATATGATTATATAATATTCGCAAAAAATATTATAGAAGATTTATTATAATATATATATATAGGGATATTCTACGAAGATTCCCTATATCAATTTAAATCTTTGCTAGATAAATTTTGATAAAATTCCAAGAGCTCCTAGATTCAAGATTCTATATAAATTTCCTATTCAATAAGCTATAGTTCAGCCGGGGAATTCTCAGATATTGGGCTTGGGCTCCTCCTGACCGTCCTTATATGTATCCTGTATCAATGAGGTTTTCTATAGGGTGTCAAATAAGTTTATGTCAGAAGGTCTCAATTGTAGAAAGAATTTAAAAAATATTCCATAGAATATTCCGGATGGTCATCTATATTGTATGGTATATCCAGGGTAGTTTATATATTCTATAATATATTTTATGGGGAATTTGATATGGTATTCTATAGGGTATTCCATTAATTATTATCTAAGGTATTCAATAATATAGATATATGGAATATTCTTCAAATAAATAATAAGATATTCTATAGGATTCTATAGATCATAGCATATTGAAGAAGGCATTAGGGTATTTCAGATTTACGGTTTTTCAGATTTATGGTTATTTCTATAAAATCATTTAAGATTTGTAAAGGAGGAATTCTAAAAGATATCCTATAAGGAATGGGATATAGTCTATTCCATATGATATTATATATGATATATTGAATATAAATTATTTAGATGAATTATATATAAATAATCGAAATGATTATTATAGGAAGCTATATAAGGGGCGTGATCGAATAGATTCTGCGGGAGGAATATTTGAATGAATGTTTTTGAAATAGGGTCGTCCCGATTCAGATTGAATCGATCCGATTGAAGTTGAATCAAGGTCTAGATTAAAGATTGAAATTTCTCGAAGAAATTTCCCAGGGATCTTTAATTTTCAATCCGAGGACCGCTTCAACTTGAATCGAATCGAATTAAATTGAATCGGCCACGATATTATATAGCACGATTCAAATTATTGCTAGCACTATCTATTTATATATAGGATTTATCGGGCAGAGATTTTTGGGGCAAGTCTCCACTCCGATATCGATAAATAATAGAAAAAATGGGAGCCGGCGGGACTATTTATGGTTAGGTGCTCCGCGACTCCCCCCCCCTCCCCCCCCCATAATATATGGTCCTAGAACCCCCCCCCTCCCCACTGGGGCAGGGCTGAGAGATCCCTCTTCCCCCTATGGAATGATTGGGAGATTTTGGGATTTAGGGTTTAGCTCAAGCTTTCGAGCTTGGGGTTTAGGGTCGAAAGCTAAATTTTATACGGTTGCGAATCGACAAGAGGTTAGGAAAGGTTTGGGATATAAAATGAATAAGGGGACGGTTTATGGTTTGCTTCAAGCTTAGAGCCTATATTTAAGCGGATATAGAATTCCTATTATAAAGGATTTATGGTTTGTATTTAGGACTTATATAAGATCCCGGCTTGACCCGGCCCTCCCTATGACGCCTAACCATACAACCGCCCCGACCCCACTCCGCACACGCCAGCCCCCCCCACACCCCGTGGGAGCGGCAACGCCAAATGCCTAATTATATATATATATATTCGTAAAGATAATTATCAAAGAATCAAAGAATTCAATATTAGATATATTTAAGATTTTTTTATTTTTTCTAATTAATTCAAATATATATTCAGATCTTATTAGAGACGATAGATCCTATAATATTTTTTAATTAATTATCAAAAATCGATAATCGTAAATCTCTAAATCAATATAAATATAATTATCTAGATTTTTCGAATATTTCTAATTAAAGCCATATCCTATCTAAGAGAATAATAAAATTCTATAAATCCTTATAATCCAATTCATAATATAATCTCTATCTCCTCAATTAGCTAAAACAGAAATCTATTTAAATTGATATATATTTATTTTATATCCTTCTAATCCAAAAAAAAATCGAAGATATTCCGCATCTTTTTCTATGATATTCAATTTATATATGAGAATGAGAATTTTTAAATAATAGAAAATATAATATTATCATTATCATATTTCATAAAAATTATCATATCTCCCATGAATAGAATTTCCGTAAATACCGATTTTTATATAACTATCGTGATCAAATAAAGTCTTAATCTAAATTATTCAAGTTGCTTATAGAAAAATCCTACATGACTTACTACTTAGAAAGACGAGCGCGTGCAGTGTTCGTATTAGTAGGAAGCAGCGAGAAAAAGTCTTCCAATATCAGCTAAATAAATTCAATATATGAATTAAAAAAGAATCCAATAACCAAGTCCAAAATAGATTCAATTCCTCATGTATTAATTGAAACATAAGAAGAAACTCTAAATATAAATTATTTCAATTATTAAATTCCTGATCTAAATATAAAATTTAAATAATTTAAACCTCGGGGAGGGGGGCCGAAATCTAAGATCCCCCTAACCGAACAAAATAACTCAAACAATAATGGGATCCCGGATCTAAATAAAAAAAATTATTTAAATTCCCGGCCCTTATCCCTCATCCCACCAATATTTAATAAAGCTAAATGATTCCCGATTCTATTTTGAAAAACTTCCCTTTCAGCGCGAGATCGCGCACCCCCCGGTCCGAATTAAATGAATTAAATATTGGGCGGGGCCCCGGATTTGATTCCGGGTCTCATCTCTCGACCCAACCACCCCCATAATATTCAAAAATTTAAATTACTTAAACTATTCAAATAATTTAATTCCCGACTCCACTTAAATCATTCAAATATTAGCGGGAGGGTCCGAGGACCTCCCGGCCCGAGTTTAAATAATTGGAATATTAAGTTGGGCCGCGGCTTTGAATTATTTATATGCTGGGTCCCATCCCCCGACCCAACCCCTCCGCCCATATTTAATTTAACTAATCTAAATAATTAGCGGGGCCCCACATACCCGCCCACCCAGGCCCCTTGCGCGCGCGCGAACGATCCGGTAAAATTTGGTCTTATCCTCGCTGTTATTATTTTCCATAGGAAATAGAAAGAAACAGAAAAAAAACGCAACCAAAGTTCCTGGAAACAGCTCGCCGACAAAATTTGGTCCAATCCTCTCTACTATAATTTCATTAGTTACCACTAGGAAATGACAGCAGAGAAGATTGGACCAAATTTTGCCGGCGAGCTGTTCCCGGAACTTTAGTTGCCTCATATCATATTTGCCTTCTTGATAATACCCATGCGAACTGATAATAGAGGGGGTCAGACCCAATTCTGTCGGTTCTTTCCGGAAAACGTAGTGGTGCGAAGGCACCAAGTTTGAAGGAAGCCCTTGAGCAAATTTGGTGCTATCGAACCGCTGCGTGGTCCAAATCTGAAGACAGCGGTTCCGTAGCACTAAATTTGCCCATCACCTTCATGTAAATAGTAGTGGATGCCCTGCCCCTCCTCTCCGCCCTTCGATAGCACCAAATGCTTAAAGGAAACCCTTCGGAAAATTTGGTGCTACCGAACCGCTGTAGTCAGGTTGGGAAAACGCAGCGGTTCGATAGCACCAAATTTTCTGAAGCAGCGGTTCCGTAATGATATAAATCCTAGGGAGGGGGTCCAGGGGATCCGAGGGCCGCACTGCAGGATTTATATTATTCAAATAAGGGTTTAGGGTTTAGGGGATATAAACACGTGGGATGCCTGCCGACCAAGCCAAATTTTCATGGTCTGGTTGCGACGAGGCAGCAAGCAAATCAGCTATTCATTCGCAACTCAAGAAATAACCTTTGAGCTATGCTTTTCTGGCGGCCTTCGTCGCTTCGCAAAGGTTCCGCTACTAAGCCTTCTAAGATATCGGGTGGGCAGTCGCACCAGCAATGATCTGCGAGGATATCTTGTTCATCTGGACTGACCCATCTAATGCTTGAAATGCCCATGCAAACCACTACTGATCATTACTGAATGTCAAGGACCCAAACGAAGAAAGTGATCACGCACGACGATGCCGACAAAGTCGAAGGCAGCATGGGCTCAAACTTTTTGTTATCCACGCTTTGTCACAATCCCAGAAACACAAAAGCCCAGCCCCTAGTGAGGATAGGCGCGTTGCGTGGTCCAAAGAAGTATCTCAACCAAAGTTCTGACCTCCCGACAGGTTTACGGTCCGTGCCCTCCCATATCCCAAAAAGGTGCAAAGGCCTCCACGGCCTCATGAGCCGAGACGGGAGACCGGAAACCTCAAAAGAACTACCAAATTCCCTCAGAGGCGTCGGCTTCCTCGAAGGTCCCGGGGGTCCTCCCGGAGAACCGACCCGAGAGGGCTGCATAAATGAAATGATCCGAGACCCCCGAAGTTGTCTCCGAAGGTCAGGAGCTTTCGGCCCTGGTCAAGGTTTCCTTGCCTGGGACCTTGAATTCACGCCGCCGAGCACTTGAGCAACGAGGTGTAAAGACTGCCAAGACGAATGCTCGTACTGAGTTCCTAGTGACTTAGGCAAAGGGCGATGTGGAGCAGCCATAGCAAATCCAGGGCAAACCTATTCATAGTCACACATGGGGGCTGATGCATGTGCGGCAATCTTGTTGAAACCAAGCACGGCTCGGTTGCTAACCTCGTGCTTCCAATAATCTTACAAGACGAACACTTTCGATGATTTGTTTCTGAGTTTGTGTACAAGTATATTATTATATAGAGTCGTATGACCATCCCAGCATTGACAAGATTTTCCAGCATTGACTAGAGTGTCGATGAAAGTGTATCCTGCACTTTATGTACAGTCATGATCGGTGCAGATAACACATGGAAGTCTATATGTGTATGTGTGTATCTTTTGTATACTGTATGTGTGTATGCATGTGTGTATGTGTGTGCATAATTGCATGTGCAAATGCAGATAATGTATACACATACATATTCGTATACTCATGCATACATATTTGTATGTATAGTTTGATTTTTATGCGACTCCAGATATACATGCATACATACACATACATGGTCGAGACATAACCGTCTTAGCCACTACTTATACGCACTGCTTAACCACTACACACACTGCTTGTATGCGCAATGCCTCTCGCTCTTCACTGCTTATCAACATATGAACTATTGCCTTCTAGACTGGACACAGGTACTCCTGCTCAGCTGGCTTTTGAATGCACTTAGCAACGCTCCCCGGACCACGCCAGCTCCAGTTGATTCCCAACTTGTGCAGTGGCTTTCGATTCTAAAGCTGATCTAGGCTCTAGGCTCTGGGAACGCCAGAATCAAGGAAGGAGCACCGGGACGTGGCCCTCATCCTCTGTCTCGCCGTCGGCATCTTCAGAACCGTCACTGGGGGCCCTGCACACAGGCACTGAGCTGGATGTCTCACATGCAGGTATGCCGTGTAAGCAAGCAAAAAAATGCAAGCGGAAATACCGCGACACGGTGCAACCAACCTTGTGTTAACACCGCTCTCCAATTATAAAGCCCTACAACTAACTTAATTAGCTCTTATAGAACCCGAAAGAGCGCCTATGGATCAGTATGTTCTCGTGCTGCCAGGCGTCGGATCAAGGATCGACGACTTGATGCACATGCCTGCGGCAACCAGAGCGCGGGAAAATAGGCTTGGTGCTCCCCAAAGCCTAAGCCCTAAACCTAAACCCTAAGCCCGTCACCTCTAAATCCTAAACCTACAGCCTATATTAGCCCTAAGCATCCCTAAACCTAAGGTGTTCTAGGAAAAGCTGAACTTGAGCAGCTAGGTCTAAGGGGGGGGGATTTGAAATCGTGAGGTTCAGGGCTTAGGATTCTTGGGTGCAAACCTTCAGGTGAATGAGGACAAGCACCTGGCCTGAAAGGAGCTGCCTGCAAGACTCTTTACACGACTTTCGAGCCTTCCAGATGCAACTGAACGCAACAGCCCTCCGTCTCTGCACTTGAGTTGAAGCCAAACCCAGAGACCTGACAAGCAGAAGCCGCAGTGCCTTCTCGAATTGCACCCAGAATCGTGGTTGTGGACCCGGTGGGGCAGTCCAAGCACTCCGTGAGGCCGAAGGCGTTGCCATAGGACCCTGTGCAGGGATGAGGATTTAGACGTGCTCTGCATCCGTACATGTCGCACATGTGCATGTGCTGCATGTGTGCTTTGGCATCGTCTCCACAGCGCAGCTGCTCTTGACATCTGGCCTCGCTTTCACTTTCTCTTGAGACGCCCACATTCGACAGGATAAATCTTCGCAGGATTTGACAGGAACAGTTGACAGGAGAAATCTTCGCAGGTTGAAAGATCAACTAACATAGCACGCATGCTCCGAAGGTCTTCTTGTCCTTTAGCCTGACGTCCCCGTCGAAGAGATGCGCACGGTTGTTAACAAACACCGCATGCCTTTGTTCTCTATATGCCGCTGTCGGCTGCTTCAGTAGCCGGCAACATCGACCGAATGCCCTCACCCGTCCTTACACCCTCAACTTTTTCCATATTCTTCGTCTGGGCGACTCCGAAGCTAGTCAACTCCGATCCGCGCCTTTGGCACAGAAGTGGCAAGTCGACTCTCCCCATGCCGAGGAGAAGTTGCCCACGGCACACTTGATGCACAGTGAGCTGGAGGCGGCCTGAGGAGTCTTGTAGGGACCTTAAGACTTAGAATAGGCTCTGGGGGCCCGAGTACGATAAATCTAATTGGGACCATTTAAATTAAGAGGATACTTTCACGAACTATCCCTCTGAAGCCTTCATGGATGGGGGGTGGTGTTTGCCAGTCAACTTCCTAAGGCGTCGTGCGCATTGCTTCGCTTAGATCATGTCCGAGCCACCCTCAGCTTCAACACTGAGCTTTTTTTCTCAGGTTTGAGGACCCTGGACTCGAAACCCGAAACGGCTTTGGGGTTGATTTTGGAATTTTGGGTTTCGGGAGGAGTCAGCTCCGTGGCACGTTGGAATCTCACATCACTGCCTGAGCCCGGCACAGAGACGATGGGCTGGTAGGTGCCCGGGCCGCATTTCATACAGGTCTGAGAGGAAGACGCCCCTGCCACAGGCAGCCATACCGCTAGAAGTACAGTCATAGCTATATGTCTTTTATACTACGCTACCTTAAGAGAAAATATATACATACGTGTGCATAATTATATATATATATATATACAAATTTATAAAGTACATAAACATATATAGATACATGTGTATGTATGTATGTATGTATGTATGTATGTATGTATGTATGTATGTAGGCAAGTAGGTATGTGTACATACCCCGGGCGGAGAACTGAGATCCCGGCCTTCCTCACTGCTGAAGGTGCCGGGCGGGCAGCCGGTGCAAGTGGCGGAGGAGGTGGCGCCCAGAGTGGCGCTGAAGGTGCCGGATGGACACCTTTGACGATTTGGGGGTTTCTTTAGGGTTTAGGGTTTAGGGTTGCCGAAAATAGGGGACCCTAATATAGTACCCCAAATAATAGGATCCTTATTATAAGGACCCCAAAATAAGGTACCCCTAATTCTCGGAAGCTCCCATTTTGCCTTTTTTAGACGTCCCTTTTCCGATTGCATGAGGTCTGGAAAGCTTCGCTTCGGAGTTTCGGGCTTCGGGTTTCTTGCTTGTTATCGCCTCTTTCCTTTCCTCCAGAGAGCCCTGGAGTCCGAACGCCAGGCCGGCAAAGGACGAGCCAGGCGAGCTTACGGCTGAGGATCCAACATCCATCCGACTACCCCAGTCGTGCTGCCCTTCCCGCCACTCCAGACTCCAGACTGCAGAGAGCCACGGCCAGGGCAAATTCAAAGGCCCCGGCAAGCTTCCCCTGTCTCCGACTGCTATTGCTGCTTTTGATTCTTACAATATCGCGACCATGCTTAAACTGTTTCAAACCAGTAGCATCAGCTGTAGCGCCGCTATTCCTACGGATCTGATACTCATATTAGACCTCATATCCAAAGATCACATTCGAAACCTAAGCCCTGGCCGTACACCCTAAACCGAGCTCCAGCCGAGGGGCGTGGCGCAAGTCTCCTCTGAGAAGGCCCCCGGTGCCGGGCTGAAGGTGCCCGCAGCGCAGGGCCGACAAACCTCGGAGATTGGGGAGTTTCAGCACTCACACTCGGACATGCCCGGGCGAGGGTCCTGGTACGACGCGGCACTTCGGGGAGTTTAGGTTTGCAGGTTTAGGGGCCCAGGGGTTCTGAGGTCAGGGCTAAGGGATTTTTAACAAGGGCAACAACAGCAACAACAGCAACAACAACAACACCACCACCACCACCAGCAGCAGCAGCAGCAGCATGCTGTCCGGCTACTGCCACTGCTACTCCTACTGTTGCTGCTGCTGCTGCTGCTGCTGCTGCTGCTGCAACTACTACTTCCACCACCAACCACCAACCACCGCCACCGCCACGACTACTACTACTACTACTACTACTACTACTACTACTACTAACCACCCACCCCCCCTACCAACTACACTTCGTCATTGTCATCAACATCATCACCACCAACATCACGAAAAAGCAAACACATTTCATCACCAACAAGCAAACACATCTCATCATCAACATCACGAAAATCAAACACATTTCATCATCGTTCATCACCAACATCCCCAAAAGTACTGTAAATACCGAGAAAAAGCGGGGTTGTGTGCGAAAGTACTGTAAATACCGAGGAAAAGCTTTCCCCCCACTCAATTTAGAGTTTTCGCTGCAAGCTGTTCGAGACACCAAAGTTTAAGACGCACAGTCCAGAAGTAGGGGTGGCAACTATATAAGAAGTGCGACATCACGAAAGTACTGTAAATAACGAGAAAAACGGCTCTAGTGGTGATATTGTTGGTTGTGTTTGCGTAACACTGTCGTCATCATCCCCCCACCCGACCCTCCCACCGCCCCCAGAAGCAAGTCCAAAATCAAGAGGTTGAGTTTGCAAACTCGG
>CAJNDV010036049.1:10769-21636 GCA_905221635.1 Symbiodinium sp. CCMP2456
GGGCTTAGGGGTTCGGGTCTAGGGTTTAGGGCTTTCAGAATTAGAGGTTCGGGCTCAAAGAGTTTAGGGTTTACCAGGCCCTCCCGAATTAGATGGTATTCATAGCATGTTGTGGTGCTTCTTTGTTGGTGTTGCTAGACTAATATGGTTTGGTAGCAGGTATATAGGGTATATAAATGTAAGGGGGGCTTTGACCGGCTTTCGGGTGTGACGAAAGGCTCGCACCCATCAAGCTGACAGGAAGCAAAACCGCTTGCTGAATTCTCCAGGTTTAGGGCTTAGGGTTTAGGGTTTAGGGTTTAGGATTTAGGGTTTAGGGTTTAGGGTTTAGGGTTTGGGGTTTAGGGTTTAGGGTTGGTCCAAGTATGAAGTGCATGTCTGTTGCACACGGCGACACGCTCAGTGGCTACGAGACATCTACCTTGGTGTCTCTGACACTGCGTACTTTAAATACTTGAAGCGGTCGTCTTCGAGCAGATGGACTTTGTCGGTTGCTACAGTTGCGGAGGACCTATCTGACATGGTCTGTCTCGCACTACATACAACATCCCCATGGGTCATAGGCAGTCATCTTTGCACGGTTGCTGCTGTTTCGGACTAACTCTTCTACGTTGAAGACTTGCAGCTTATTGTGGGTCTTGGTCGAGGAGTATCATCGCAGCAACAGCCTTGGGATGGGTACTGATTCCTCAAGCGTGCTCTGAATCGACCTTCCCTGACTACAGCATCATCTCATGATTCAACAGGGCCTGCAAGAAGCACATAAGCAACAGATATGGTAGGAATATCCCATACAGATACCGTTACAACCGAATGCGGCAAGGTATGGATTATTTCTGTCAAATAAACCCTAAACCCTAAACCGTACTCAAGTCTTCGCTGGATCTTGGGCTCCCCGGCTTGAGCCGTGCTCGGCGGGCCAGTTGGGAAATCCCATTGTGTTACCCCCGTGGGGTTGTGGCTGAAGTAGACCTTGCTTCGAGTCGAGAGTCACAAGCTAGGTTCCTGAGTGACCCCGTATTGATCAGGGTACACTTGTTCCTAATATTCGACGGTAACAAGGGAGCCCTACAACAAAAACACCAGGCAACAGGGCACTAGTCAGGAACCTAGAAAGTCCTACAGCCTATAAATACCGCGAACATTTCTCAACTTTCACAAGCTGCCTACAGGTGTTTTTGCTCTGTTCGGTGGATCTGGGATCTCTGAAGAGCCATGGGTTTAGGGTTTAGCGTGCAGGGTCCGGGAAGTTGGCTTTTGGTTTCCAGAACCCAGACCTTAACCTCGGAGGATTATCCCAGGTTCTGCCGCCGGAGACGTCAGGAATATTATAAGACCGAAATGGTATCCCCGCCCAACGCAGCCAGACTATCTTGAAGGTAGATGGCGGAAAAGCACGGCAAATCCGCAAACTGTGCGGCAACCTGAACCCTAAACCCGTTCTCCACCCGGTCATATTCGGCTGGATCAGGATGAGCTTTGAAGTTCACGGTTTTATCAGTAAACCAATTACGGGTTGTGAGGCTAGTCAGCAACAGTCTATGGCTGAGGAAAACCTTCCAGGCAAAGGGGGGGAGTAGCCATAGGTCTTCAAACACACGCCAGCGAGCGCTGACGCATCCGAAACCCTGGAAACAGCTCGGCCATCATCTCTGATACCAGGCCTACGCCCATCCTGGCATCACATCGCCAAACCTCTCCGATGCCATGTTACATATGGGCACAGGCCAGCACCGTCGGCACGAAGCCCCGAACAAGATAACCACTGCAAGCTAAAACAAACCCCACATAGCAAGACTTGGGTCGTGGAGTCCCAAAGTATAGTATACGATAGTCTATCACTATAATAAAGCTATGTACTGTAGTGTAGGATAGAGAATTACTGTAGTATAAGATAGTTTATCACTATAATAAAGTTATGTACTGTAGTGTAGGATAGAATTACTGTAGTATAAGATAGATTATAACTATAATAGAGTTATGTACTGTAGTGTAGGATAGAATTACTGTAGTATAAGATAGGTTATAACTATAATAAAGTTATGTCCTGTAGTGTTAGTATAGAGTTGCTGTAGTGTACTACAGTTATCATGGGGCCCAGGCCAAGGATGTAAATCTGCCTCTCCGGTTGAGGGTAACATAGGGGGCCTTCATAATTCGAATAGGGCTTGGGGTATATTATACTATAGTTGGGTTTAGGGTTTAGGGTTGAGGGTTTAGGGTTTAGGGAGTCGAATAGGGCTTGGGGTATATTATGCTAGAGTTATAATAAGGAGCCCCCAAAACCCTATTCTAATTACGAGTATTACGGCCCCTACATCATGGGGAGGGCCCGAAACTCGCAAAGCTTCGACGGTTTACGCTGAGGTCCCCAACGCCTCGGGACGGCGAGTGGCACTCTGTCCAGCCAACGGGGAGCTCCACCCCCTTGCGGGTCCTGTTTAGGGTTATGGGCTTAAGGGTTTAGGGTTTAGGGTTTAGGGCTTAGGGTTTAGGGTTATGGGCTTAAGGGTTCTTTTCACGGTTCCTTTAGAGGAAGGGTTTGGTGTTTGGGGCTGTTGGCGGCTACGACCCAGACTCTCGAACCTTGCCGTAAGCCTTGACCTGTGCTTGCTGTGTCGCATCGTGAAGGGCAGCCGTGGTTTGGTGTTGAGCAGCTTATTCTTGGAAGACGGATACAAACAAGCCTAACATCATGCCAAATCCTTTCACACTACGCAGACAAACAAGAACAGCCATAATGAAAACAACGACGGCGACGAGGACGACCCCGCCACCTCCACGTGCCGCCACCTCCACAGCCACCGTCACCGCCACCGGCGCCGCCGCCGCCACTACCACCGTCACCACCACTACCATCAACAACCCCTAAACCCTAAACCCTAAACCCCAAAACAACGATCTCTCCTCGATCTCGGCTTCTCACCGACGCCTGGCGGCTCCTCGCCCGGTGTAGGGTTTAGGGTCGAGACGTTCAGCCGTCTTAGTGTTTCCCTAAGGGTCCAAGTAGTCCTTATTTATGGTTTTAGGTACCAAAAAAGGCCCCAAAGTCCTTAAATAATGGGTACTTGGACCCTTAGGGTTTCTTGTCTTGCACAGTCGTTCATCGTGTTGGCGTTTCTTGTTCTTGGTTGTTTGAAACTTGTCGAGAGCTTCAGGGCTGCATCACCCCTCCAGGTAATCCTATACTGCCTGAACTTAGTTCAGCCTTTGCCATACTCTCGACCTCTATCCAAACCCTACACGGCCTAATACCCTAAATTCATCGGGGCTTTGAGATTCTGGTTTGCGAGGCTCCGAAAACACTGACCACCCCTTGAAGTCGAAATGCTACGAACTACTCATCAAACAAGACAAAGGAAGAAGGTTAAGGGTTCAATCCCAACCCCTGAAGCACTGAACTTGTGACGCTTCCCTCAGGACCTCACCTGCTTCGCACATAATTTGAGCTAGATTCCTTTTCACATACCTTGTGGGTCGCATTCTTCGTCTGTCTCTGTCTCTGTCTCTGTCTCTGTCTCTGTCTCTGTCTCTGTCTCTGTCTCTGTCTCTGTCTCTGTCTCTGTCTCTGTCTCTGTCTCTGTCTCTGTCTCTGTCTCTGTCTCTCTCTCAGGATAATACTGCTAGTTCTTCCGACCCCTATGGCATCTGGGGCTTCACTTCATCAGGTTTGGAGGGATGGCTTGAGCTGAAAGCTCGGGGCTTCAGGGTACAGCATGTAGTCAGGGCGTTAGCATTGAGGATCGCATGCATGATGATCAAAAAGCAGATACGGCCCTTTACAAACGTCAATACGTTTTGGTATTTTGTTATAAAGTTTGATTGCAATTAATAATCGGGACCCTGAGGACGAATTTGCTATTCAGGACCGTAGTTTGGGCGTGATATATGAGTCTGTGAGTGTTGGCCCGGTCTCCGCAGCCTAGCACGGAACCATCCCAGATGCCGCAAACGTCCAGAACGTAATATCGGGGCCTCAAGAACAAGAGTAGGGCTCTGGGGTATAGTATAACATACAGGACATTGGAGATATCTGTCTGCATTGAACCTGACGGGTTTGCAAGGAATGTTTCTTGTGGAATGAACTGCTGAACATCAATGCTTTCTGCAATCCTTCCTGCGTCCAGCTCGCGAACGCCCGTGGCCTGCATGACCTTATCGCGTACCAGCAATGCTGCCATAGGCTCTGATCCCTACACATGAAGCAAAATAGGTTTTGTCAGGGACAGCGGTAGCAGTAGCAAAAACTGGTGGTGGTAGTACTAGCAGTCATCATAAGTCGTAGTAATAACAATAGTGGTAGTGGTGGTAGTAGTACTAGTAGTAGTAGTAGTAGTAGTAGTAGTAGTAGCCGCGGCATCAGCAGTAGTGGTGGTGGTGGTGGTGGTGGTGGTAGTAGTAGTAGTAGTAGTAGCAGCAACAGCAGCAGCAGCAGCAGCAGTAGCAGTAGTAGCGGTCGTCGAAAACTAGCAGTAGTTGCAGCTGTAGCGCAGCAGTAGCACCAGTAGTAGCAGCAGTAATAGAAGCAGTAGTTGTCGTCGTCTCGGTGGTAGTGGTGGTGATGGTGGTGGTGGTGGTAGCAGGAATAGTTGTGGCAGGAGCAGTGGTGGTGGCGGTGGTGGTGATGGTGGTAACAGCCACAGGAGCAGTATTGTTGTCGTGGTGGTAGCAGGAATAATTGTGGCAGGAGCCGTGGTGATGGTGGTGGTGGTGGTGGTGGTGGCGGTGGTGGTGGTCGTAGTGGTGGCGGTGGTGGTGGTAGCAGTAGTCGTCGTCGCAGATAAGGAGGAGGTATTCTTGGGTGGTCGTGCTGCTGCTGCTGCAATCGGAAGAGTATTCGTGTTCCACAGCATCACAAGGTGCCGGTAGGCGATAGCTTTGCATAGAAATACAAGCAGCATTGGTGAACATTCTTGTGGCAAACATAGCAGAAAATGGCAAACTCCAGAACTACGAAGAACATAGGCTTAATCCCACGTCTGAGAACGAAGCCTTCCTTGGGCTGGTCGGGAGGCCTGCCCAGAACAGACTTCTTTGTTGAAATCCGGCTTCTGGAGGCTGGGGCAGGCCGAATGAAGGCTTCGAGCCATCACGCTTAAACAAAGCGCTGTTTGGGGTTTCTGAGGTGGGGAGGGTTTGCAGTGGCCTCGGGTTGCGAACACACCCCATGAGCACCGGAGCACTCTGCACAGCAGGAATGGCCGACGGTGATGATGCAATGTAGCCGCATTCACAGAGTCCGGACTCCAAAACACCACGACAAAGCAACACCCACATGAACTTCAATAGCCATCCGTACAGTCAGCAAGAGGCCTGGGCCGTGGCTCAGGTCGCAAGGACACGGCCCATCTCTAAATCACACAGACCGGAGCTTAGGTTCTGCAGCCTATCGGGTTAGGGTTTAGGGTTTAGGGTTTAGGGTTTAGGGTTTAGGGTTTAGGGTTTAGGGTTTAGGGTTTAGGGTTTAGGCTTTAGGGTTTAGGCCTACACCTGCAAGGCATTCCCGCCCCACTTCACCTTCGTCAGCTGCAGCACGCGATGCCCAGGCCTGCCAATCATCTTGTGGAGGGTTGGAGGGGAAACCAGGGTAAAACAACAACCCCAAACCCTTAACCCTAAACTCAAGACAAGGTTAAAACGGAGAGCCCTGAAGCCCGAACTTTATAAAACGACTGTTGCCAGTACCTCAAACTGCTCGTGTGAGTAAGTAAATCTCTCAGACACGTATGTATGTATGAATGTATGTAGGTAGGTAGGTGGGTATATATGTATGTATGTACGTATGTATGTGAGTATGTGAAGGATATAGGAGCACATATGCATACACATACCGTACATCCATCCATACATACATACTTACATAGATACATACATGAAAACACATACATACATGTGCCTGTACGTGTGTGTCTGTAGGGGGGACGTGTTTGTGTACATGCCTATTTGTGGACATGCATGTGCGCACGTCTATATATATATGTATAGGTGTATATATGTATGTGTACAATGTGTACATGTCTGTGTGTGCATGTATGTGCACGTGTATGTCTCTGCGTGTCTGTGTCTGGATGTGCATCTACATGCGCATGCACATGTGTATGTAAATGTGAAAGTATGTGTGAGTATGTGTATGCTGTCTGCATGTATCTCTGTGCCTAAACCCTGACCTACGCCCTAGACCCTGAACCCTAAAACCCCAAAACTCTAAAACCCAAAAGCCCCAAACTATAAAACCCAATAAAACCCAATAAGCCCCTGAAAACCTTATAAAACCCTATCAAACCCTGAAATCCTAAAGCCTTAACCCCTGAAACACTGAAGCCCTAAGCCTAATTCCTTAAAACCCTAAAAACCCTCTACCCTAAACCCCTAAAAGCCTAAAGCCCTATAGAAACCTTAAACAATATAAAACCAAAAAACCCTCAAACCCTAAACCCTACACCATCCTAAAACCTAAAACCCTATAGTACCCTTATAAGAGAGACCCCAGAGAAACCGTATGGATCCCTTGAAAGGACCCCAAAAGGGATCCTAATCTGTCTGCTACCGATCCTATGGTCTCGGCGGTCGTACCATGGGTTTAGGGTTTAGAGGGTTTAGGGATATGGATTTCGGGTTTAGGGTTTAGGGTTTAGGGCTTAGGGTTTAGGGATATGGATAGTTCTCTAACTTAGCGTCCGTTTTTTTTTTTTTTTTGGGGGGGGGTCCCTTAAACGGATCTATCAGAATCTATTAGGCTTCTATAGGGCTTCGGTAAGGGTACGTACTTCTTGGGTAGTTCTCTAAATTACGGCCCCTTGTAATGATGGTACCGTACTAACTTGGGGACCTGGTAAGGAATGCTAGTTTACAGAACTACCCGCATGGAGGTTTGACTGCCTGAACACCTTGAACACTGCCAACGTCTGCACCGAACCCCGCCAACAAAGAGGGCAAGAGGGTTTCATAGGGTTTTGTGTTGGATGCTATCGGGCTGTATAGCGGCTTCAGAGGGGTGTTTCAAAGGGTTCCGTAAGCATTGTAAGCATTGTAGGCTTTAACCTCAAAACTCGAACTGGGCCACCGACACGCGCAGAAGAGCCGCCATGTGGCACGGCCGTGGCTAGAGGCTGAAAACATCTATTGCTTCAGTGGACCGGTTTTAGGTTCTGATTCATGGGATCACATGGCTTGTGGGACGGTATAGGCTTCTTGGGTCTGGGATCGGGGTTTGGGCTTATACTGGCATCCGCACCCTGGAGTACGCGAAGATCTCGTCAATTGTTTAAGTTCTCACTCCCTGGCACTCGCCTAAAATCCCATGTTGAGTTCATGGGTTCGGAGTTGTGAGGTGCCTGCTGTGACATATGTTCTGTTGGCCAGTGGAGACTCATTAGGCCCGTCTACCAAACTTTCTGATTCGGGGCGTCGTCCTGTGAAGTCTGGGACGGCCTCTACCCAAGCGTCATCTGGAGCCAGGCGTGGCAAAGAGGTTAGGAGCTTCTGCTGGTCCTAGCATCCCTGCTTGGGAAAGTATACTCGAAGTCAGTGTCGCTCATGTGTGTCTGCTTCAGGTGTCTGTGTGTACGTGCATGTGTGTGTGTGTGTGCGTGTGTGTGTGTGTGTGTGTGTGTGTGTGCGTGCGTGTGCATGCATGCTTGTATGTTCGTACTGGGTACGTATATGCGCGGATGTCGGTTTTCAAGTGTGTCCATGAAACCAAGTGACATACAAATCGGTGAAAGTTGGACCCATGCCAAAGTAGTGAATCAAAGGCACGAATTCAGAGTTATAGGTCTTCATAGAGACATCTCTCCTCAGGACACTTGGCTGACATAGGCCGCCTACACAATCGATGTTGTGCTGATAAGGCCCCTATAGGGTAGACACCGTCCTCTCATTGATATGATAGTGGGATAGACCTACAGGTTCTGTTACAGCGTAATATCGGCAGCCTGTTGATGAAACTCACCCCTACTCCAGATTTCTAGGTAAACACTGAAACCGAACCCGTAGGCTCCCTTGTAGGTTTAGGGTTTAGGGTTTAGGGTCTAGGGTTTAGGGTTAGTTCCTCTCCTGGTGGTTTATAACTGGGATCCTATAAGGTAACCCCGAAAAGGGACTACGATGCAGCCATCACGCACGCTTATCCTGAACCCCAAACCCTAAATCCTTACAGTACGTAACCCTTGCAGTAACCTCAAAAAAACCCTATAGCAACCCTTACAGAATATTGAACCCTGTTCACATTAAACAACAAAGAGTCAGACCTCAGGAACGAAGACAGAGGTTTCTGCCAAAGACCTCGGCGACAGGTGCAGGCTTGCAAGGTCAGAAATTGGGGCTGCAGGGTTTTATGGACCTTTGGGTACAAGGCTTTGGGTTGAGGCCTTTGTATTTCAAGATGTAAAGCGTCGGGTGTGGTTTTGAAACCCAATACCCGAAAAAAAACCGTCCTACAGGGTTCCTGGGCGAGCCTCCCACGTTCTATAAAGGTACCGGAATGGTTAGTTAGGGCTTTAGGGTCTGAGGATCCATGCACCGACGCGGGACTGTTTTCCCGGAAACCCTTGAGAACAAAGTGCACATATATATATATATATATATATGCGCACACACGCACTTTTGGTATGACCTGCATACACAGCACCCCCTCTGTATACACTACCCACAGACTTAGTAGTACTTAGTAGTGGTTCCTTTCTGGTTTCTTGGTTACCTTGCTGGCTTGCTGTCGGATCCTTGTTCCTCAAAATTGTGTAACCGAATGAAGAGTGCAGGCAATCAAACGAAAACTCGCCCTAAATTCTGAAACGCTAAGCCCAGTACCTATTGCCCATACCGTAAACCCTGAACCCTAAACCCTATACCCTAAACCCTATACCCTGAACCCTATGACGCAAATCCTATACCCATGCTTCCAGAGGCAACGGTTCCCCGGCCTTAAGGTTGGCAGCTGCATCGCCGCTGGGTCTCCTGTACTTCGAGGATCAGGGTTTAGGGTTTAGGGTTTAGGGTTTAGGGTTTAGGGTTTAGGGTTTAGGGTTTAGGGTCTAGGGCCCTAAGGGTCCATGTACCCAAATAATAGTATATACTTTGGCCTCAATGTAGTCCCTATATAGGTACTGTGGGGCCAAAGTATATACTATTTGGGCACATGGACCCTTCGGGGGGTTTAAGGATTTAAGGTTTATAAGGGTTGGGGTTAAGGGTTGGGGATTTAAGGTTTAGGGTCTAGGGTCACGCGTAAGGTTCTGAAGTTGTGGTTATCTGTAGCGCTTTTAACTCTAGATACACTATCATATCTTTCAAGGAGTCAATGACGTGAGCAGATCTCACATTTGCGACCATCCAGGGCTCATGGCACAGGGACTAACAAAAGCAGCCCAGACCCTAAACTCAATCTCAAGACGCTAAACTGTACATGTTAAACCCTTAACCATGCATCTTGTAGCCCTCAACCATACATCGTACAACCCCACACCGTTACAGAACTCGAAGGCGGTTCATACCTGGTCGGAACTTTGGCTCGACTCTGAGAACAAAGCGGAAATGGGCTATGGATCCGAGTCACCGAAAAGCGCCTATACTTGGCCCAGGACAATACGAACATCAGAGACAACTCTGTCAGAAAGATGAGAGTGCTGCCTGTGTAATGCTTGCTCAAGAGAACGGCCCGCTTGCTGGATTCCTTAACTTTAAACTCCTAAAAGCTAAACCCCTAAACCCTAAACGCCTGAACCCCTTCCGGTGCCGAGAAGGTAGGTTTAGGGCAAACAGGGTTAACAGGGGCGGAGCATAGCCATCTGCCCCAAAATCAGAAACCCTTGCTAAAGCCACACGTCCTTGCGGCTCAACCATAAAAGGATCTCCCCAGGTATGCTCTGAATTCCGGACTCCTTGCGCCATCTGTGGAAGCGTGAGCGACATGGCCCAGTTTCGGACCTGGTACGGCGAAAGCAGGGTCCAGGGTTTTCATAAACTTAGGGTTTATTCCATTCAACTTAGGTAGCCTGTAGTTCTTCTGCTTCCAACCCTGTCAGCCGGGTTCAGGGTCTAGTTGATGCAATATGCGTTAACGAGGAGCTATACCCGTTGTGGAGGCTCCTCTTTTACGAGAGGGTTGGAATCTGATAGGGATTTCCACTTGGGGGTTTCAGAAAAAGGGGACCCTAATATAGTACCCTAAACGGTAGGATCCTTATTATAAGGACCCCAAAATAAGGTACCCCTAATTTTCGGAAACCCACACTTCGGGTTTTGGAGCTTGGCACCTTCTGGGTCCAGAGATGTTGGTGTATCGACCTGGAGCTGCGCAAACCAGAAAGGCCGCACCCACACACACACACACCCTAAGGGTCCGTGTGCCCAAATAGTGTATACATTGGCCTTAATGTAGTCCCTATGTAGGTACTTTAGGGCCAATGTACATACTATTTAGGTACACGGACCCTCTGGGACACAGACCCTTATCCACCTGCCTATCTGTCTACCAGTTTGTATCACACAGTTCGGGGTGGGAACCCAGCCGCAGCACCCTAAAGCCTAAACCTTACCCTAAGGATCCATGTACCCAAATAGTATATACCTTGGCCCCAAAGTACCGATATAGGGACTACATTAAGGCCAAAGTATATCCTATTCTGGGCTTTGAAGTAACCAGGGAGAAAAAGTATAGACTTTAATTTTATAATGGTTCATTTCAGGAACAGGTCCCAAAAAGAAGTATTAAAGTATGGTACTCCTAAGCCCAGTATTTGAGTACATGGACCCTTAGGGTTACCCCCGGCAGCTCTACCCGGCCTTCGCAAGACGCTCCCCGGGCGCATCGGCAGCCAGCTGCGACGGTCTGCGGCCACGGAGTTTGGGCTTACGGTTTAGGGTTTAG
>CAJNDV010036052.1:0-12874 GCA_905221635.1 Symbiodinium sp. CCMP2456
AAAGACCAAACCCTAAGGGTCCATGTACCCAAATAGTATATACATTGTCCTCAAAGTAGCTTCTATATAGATGCTTTGGGGCCAAAGTATGTACTGTTTGAGTACATGGACCCTGTGGGTAAACATATGAAGCCAAAAAGTTTGAAGTTCTTCCACTGGCCCTTTAGGGCTGGGCTCTGGCCTCTCAACCTGTCCCTCCTCGGCTTCTCCGAGACTTTGCTCTTGTCGCCGTCGTGGTGCTGATGGTCGTAGGGATGGTGATGGTGGTAATGTAGGGGCCTTGATAATTAGAATAGGGGGTTTTGGGCTCCTTCATAGCATTATTATAAAAACTCCTTTATAGCATACTTATAAAGCAAGACCCTAACAGTAATGGTAATAGAGGTTATTATCTAGGCTTCTATATTACAACCATTGCCCTTGTCATTCGAGTTGGCGCTGCTGTCTATTGGATCAATTTCTCTGTCTGCTTTTACTTCTGCTGCTGGACTTGCATATCCAGAACCTGTACTTGCACAGCTTTCAGAATACTTCTAGACTTCAAACCCAAGTACGAGTCCCAAGCACTGTGCCTTCTAGCCCAATCAACTTCAATCAAATCCGGAACTTGTCATGTCAACTCGAGTGTTAGCGTCTCAGTTGCTCAATCTTACTCCCTGGAAAGCCCAGCGACACACTCTGCAAAATCCCCTAGAACCTAAACCCTGAACTCTACAACTCTTCGCCGGAAACAGCCACAGGCCATGACATCCGAAAGTCCAAAGCACTTGACTTCGTCCATCTTCACCCTGAACCTGGCAAGTCGCGACCCTAAATCCCAAAGTGCGTCCCCTCAGACCACAAACCCTGAACCCGAAACCGTGTCCCTCAACCCCGAAGACAATCTCTCTCCTCGGGAGTTAGGAAAGCCTCGCATTCGTAGATTTGCGGTTGCCGACCTCTAGGACCGAGAACTCGGGTACGGCAAGCTGTTACAGGGGCGTCAATCATAAGAAGGAGAAGAAGAAGACTCTTTCGAATAGGCTATCATGAACGTTCGCTATTCAGGGTTGTTTTAGGATGTAGGTGTCCAGCGTTCACGATGCAAAGCTGCACAAGTTAGGGCACAAGGGCTAAGTGTGAGCACAGCCTATTCCCTTGACAACCTTGCCCTGCGAGAACCTACTTCGCTGTCTGGTCTGAATGCAAACCTGAACAGGGAAACTATGACAACCATGCACAAAAGTTCACAACAGTAGGTTAAGTCAGATGCTACCCAGGCAAAGTATGGAACCATCGTCAACCCCTAAACCCTGAAACCTATAAACCCTAAACCACATCCAGTGGCAGCATCGGGTTCGGAGAGCTGTGGTTTGGAAGCGACAGGGCAGCCCACTTTTCGAACCCGACCCTCAAACCATAGACCCCTTTAAAGGGTTCCCTTAAGGGTTCCCTTCAGGGCTTTTTAAGTGTTGGGCCTCATGAGTTTTCAAACTCTAGCCGCGGTTTCAGCAAACTACTGTGAGACTGCACCCTAAACCCCCCAAACCCTTAAAGAAACCCTCAACCCCCAAAGGAACCTTAGCTAAGAGCATCTTATGCAGATTTTGATTTACCCTATGGGGCTCGGAGGTCTAGGAGCGCTATGCAGCAAAGGCACACAGCAAGCGCCAGGTAGCTTCCCTCCCGACAGGGATGTCAGCCAGAACAGCGTCGTCGGAGCCATTGCACATGGAGGGCAATGTCCCAAAGTCTTCAGCCGACCGGAGACTTAAGGAAGGCTCTTGTCCGACCCCAAATTCCCTGAACGGCTCATGCCCATCACGCTGCATCCAAAAAGTCGCTGTGACTCTGCGAAGATATGGCTGAAACAGACGAGACGAAGCAAGATCATGTTTCAAACTGCTCCGCGCCCCTACGGGTGAGATCTCTGGAGGCTTTAGTATTGTTCACTCGAGCTGGACGATGTAGCAATCGAAGGTTCAGGAAGTTTTGGGTCTAGGGTTAGAGTCTACGGTTTGCTTATCTTGACTGACTTGGAAACTGGCATCAAGGTCTCAGCTACCTCGGAAGGCACCCCACACAAATAAATGTTTGACTTCTGTTTCCAGTGTTTGGGGCCTGGGCCTCTAGGCGTTGTCTGACACTTTTCATAGGACTTCACTGAATTTATGTGGCAACCCTAAACCCTAAACCCCTTTAAACCCTACAAAGCCCTGCAAAATTAACCTTAAGTTCTAGGCCATGCCGCAGTAAGCCCTAAACCCTGAATCCCAAGCCCTAGATTTAGAACTTCACTGCGGGAGGCTCTCAGAGACCCAAGGCCCTGAACAGTGCGGCTGTCAGTTCGTACATGTGCAGAGCACTTGTACTTGGCTTACGGTGTACTTGGTTTAGGGTATATGGTGTATGGTTAGGGTTCAGGGTCGTGGGATTTAAGGCTTAGGCGTTGGGGTTTAGGGCTTCGGCTTGCTTAAGAATATAGGGGCCTTGATAATTACCTACATGATTTTTGGGGGTTCCTTACTATAGGTATAGTATAATGGGCCCCCAAAACCCTAGTCTAATTATTACGGCCTCTATAGTACCTCTTATCAACCTCAGGGTCATCTCCTCGTCTCGTTCCGGATCCATGCCCTTATCCGCCTGCTTTCGAGCCAGCCGTTCCTCCAGCAGAGTTCTTTGGAGGCCATGAGAATACAAGCATGATAAGGACACTCCATATAGGACCAGTGTTGATCATTTTTCAGGCTTGTGTATCGGTAGTTCTCTAAATTAGGGTACCCTTTTAGGTNNGGTTTAGGGTTCAGGGTTCAGGTTGTCCAGGAACGTGCTTCCGAGTTCATGGCTTGCATTGAAGCTTCCGGCGGCGTTTCAGATGAGCGTATGTTCAAGCCTGGCGGCGTTTAAACCAAATGTCTGAGGGGTACGTTGCAGGGCTGTGGAGCCTTCCTTTGGTGGGTTCCAGAAATCCGGACCCCCCCCCCCCCCCACCCAAAAAAAGGCTACATACACCCCAGCATGCAGACTTCGAGTTTCGTGGTGCCGGCGCCTAAGCTCAGCGAGCGTGGTTAGGGTTTGGGGTCCAGGGTGCTGGCGTTTAAGATTGATGGCGTTTTCGGGTGTTTGAATCATTGAAAAATGCTGCAGATGCTGACGGAAGGACCCATCCCCCTAGTGCAGGAGCCTGAGTATGAAACCAATTGGATGATGGTGGATGTCGTTGGTCCTTTTGCTATACATAGTAGAACACTGCAACATCAACGACATTCAAAGACTACTTGTGAACAGCATGGCTGTGAGAACTGTCAAAACTCGCCCAACACTGAAAGATGACAGTAGCACCAGTCCCAACAGCATTATCCATCATCATGACAATAATTGCTCCAATGGAAACTACAATGATATCATATACTAAAGCCATGACCATTACGATGGTGACTCCGCACACCGAGAAAACGGAGGACGGCTGTCACAAGCAAAATAAAAGATACTTCGTGAGCTCCTGGCCCAAGAACGCACATGAGTTTCTTAGGAACCCTAAACCTACACCCTGAACCCNNCCCTAAACCCTAAACCGTAAACGCTGGAAAGGGAAGCGCTTCCTAAGTTGTTCCTATTCGTCTCCTGCATAGAAGGCTAGAAAAGGTCATAATGTAGGGGCCGTTATAATTAGAATAGGGTTCCTTTAAAGGAGTCTTTAAAGGGTTCTGCAAGGGTTAGTATAAGAGCTACTATAAGGGTGTAGTGTCGGGGCCTCAATAATTAGAATAAGGGTTTTGGGGCATTTTGTACTATGATTATTATAAGGAACCCCCCAAAAAAGTATTGGTAATTATCAAGGCCCCCTGACTCTAAGCCACAAACCCGAGCCACAAACTTTACGTCCCACGGCCCCACATCCTAAAATAAATCCAAAAACCACACAAACCCTAAACCCTAAACCTTAAGGCTCTAAGACTCTAAGACCCCCATGGAGCCTTTGAGTCAACCCCTGAAAAGCCCGTTGTGCTGATGGGCCACGACTATCCCAAACCCTCATTTAAAAACCTGATCCGCATTGACTTTGGAGCTCTAAATCTGATGTCCGACCAAACTCCTGAAGCCCAGAGCCTAAAACCACCGAAACACTGCATTGGAAAGGAGCCGCCTTGGCTTCGTCGATTTCGCGCTTCTTGCCATTAGCCACCATCTCGGCGTCAAGAACTACATACGGGCCTTACGGGGTCAACGAAAATTCGGTAACTATAGTTGCGGCTACTTCCAGCTAGAATGCTTACACCCAGGTTGGCTTACGAAACCCTAAACCCTAAACCCTAAACCCTAAACCCTAAACCCATGGTCTACTTCAGCTTCTACCCAGATTGGCTTGCGGAAGTGCCAAGGACAGCTTTAGCTTTATGCAAGTTGGACCCTCACGCTTAGGGCTTCAGGAGACTTGAAATCCATGCTTATAGGGTTTATATAGGATGCGGGGGTTGGGTCCTTGGTTTGGGGCGCTAGGTGTCCAGACCTTCCAATATCCCTCACTTAAGGAGAATACTTTGCAAGAATCTTCCTTGATTTGAGGGATATTGGAAGGTCGGGGAAGAAGGGGCGGAGACAACGTGATTCAGTGATTTAGGGCTTGGGAACGGTGCCGAGAGAAATAAACACGGATCCAGTTGCTTCGAAGAAAGCGGGTCGTCCCGGCACCCCTGAGGTTGTCATTAGAGAAATGGACAGCTCTTAAAGTGCCTGAGAGACTAGGTTGAACCTTGTAGAAGGATGCAGATCGGGACAGCGATGCGGGCCATACCAACGTTTCCATACCTAGTATCTACATGGTTTATCTCTCACTTCAGGCCGTCCAGATCAAAGCCCTAGCCGAGCCAATATTCAAAAGCTGGGCGAACTGCACAAGCTGCAGCATCACCATCGTTCGAACCATATGGGGCCTAATGTAGGTTTGCCAACCTTCCAACAAGCTAGAAACCGACAGGAAGCCATGCAATTTTTTAAAACAAGTAAAACCCTAAACCCTAAACCCTGAACCCTAAACCCTAAACCCTACACCCTAAACCCTACACCCTGAACCCTAAACCCTGAACCCCAAACACTAGCTTGCTGCCGGCATGCCAGAGCATCTTTCATCTCGGACCTCTTTTCCCGGAGCTCCTGCAAGGTAATCAAGGTTCCCATGTACTTAGGGTTTAGGGTTTAGGGTTTGGGGTTTAGGGTATTTTTTAAACAATAGGGTTTAGGGTTTTGTTAATATGGGCGCCTTAATAATTAGAATAGGATTTTTGGGGCCCATTATACTAGATTCTTAATAAGGAACCCCCAAAATAAGATTGGCAATTAGTTAGGGCCCTATATTACGTGGCTTAGGGTTCAGGGTATAGGGAGTACTTTAAGGCAACTTGTACAGTATATACAATATGGATACCATGGGCCCTTGAGGTCATTGGGCATCGCATCTTCGGGCTTGGGGGTTGGAGCTGAGCCCTACACTTGCCCTCTTACCCTAAACCCTAAACCCTAAACCCTAAACCCTAAAACCCTAAACCCTAAACCCTAAACCCTTGCTTTCTGTTCTCCCTCTAAAGCCGAAACCTTTGGTTGGAAGGCACACGCGTCAAGATTCAATGAACAAGATTGCACGGGAAATAGACCCGTGTGGGTTCTATCGCAGAGGCATTTCACAAAATTTGCCGACTTATGGCCATGGGATTGAGGGTTTATAACATAAACATCCAAGACACAACCAAGCTAAACTTTTGTAGCCAGCAAAACCCCCAAGCTACCCACCAAAGCAAGGCCTGAGCATAAACTATGTGTTTCGGCCTTGACCCGGACATAGAACCCCAAACTGGCAAACCGTTTCAAGACATTGAGGCTTGCAGTCTAAGTAAAATTGTTATTATGTATAATCATAACATTATTGTAATTATTATTACTATTCGTATTGTTACTAACAGTATTAATCGGCACAAAGACTGATGGACCTGCGGCTTCGATTTTTCTATGTGCTGAAACCCTATGGCTTTGCAGCTGGGAAAAGGTCTCCTGTTTGTTCTTTTCGAAGGCATCTTCGAAGACCTCCCAGCGCTGAGGAGTTTGGTATAAGGTTTAGGGTTTAGGGGTTAGGGTTTAGGGTTTGGGAGTTTAGGGTTTAGGGTTTAGGGCTTAGGGGAGCTGCAAGCAAGTAGGCAAATCGCAAACAGTTAATTTTCGGTGTGACGGACGCCAAACCTCCAGGCCTAAACCCTAAACCCTGCACCCCAAATCTAAGGCCCTTTGAATTACACCCTGAGACTCCGCCCTTGTTTTGGGGAAAACCACACTGGCAAGCCTAGCAAAAGGCGTCCTGGGTTGGCTTTGTTGCTCAACAGAACTAGCGCAACAGCCCCCAGCAAACCCACCACACCCACACCCCCAACGCATCCAACCCCCTCCCTCCCCTGTCGCTGCCTCCGTCTCTCCGTCCCTCCGTTCTCTCTTAGAATGGGGGTGGGTGGGTGGGTGGGTGTGGGGGTGGGGGTGGGGGTGGGTGGGTGTGTGGGTGGGTGTGTGGGTGGGTGTGTGGGTGTGTGCGTGCGTGTGGGTGCCTGTCTGTGTGTGTGTGTGTGTGATTGTGTGTCTCTGTCTCTGTCTCTGTCTGTCTCCATCTGTGTCTGTCTCTCTGTCTGCATATGTCTGTCTGTCTGTCTCTGTGCGTGTGTTTGCGTGTGCGTGTGTGCGTGTTTGTCTGTCTGTCTGTCTGTCTGTCTGTCTGTCTGTCCGTCGGTCTGTCTGTTTGTCTTTGTCTGTGTCTGTGTCTGTGTCTGTTTGTGTCATTGTGTGCGTACAGGCAGGTATGCAGGCAGGCAGGTAGGCAGGTGGACAGGCAGGTTATTAATATTATTAGTCATACGTATGTCACACGTTACGGCACTGCACGGCACACCATGGCACGGTAGCTAGAGAACAAATGCTCTCATCTCATTCTGAGCCACCCTTGACACCACCTAACCTCACAACTATCCATGAACCTCTAGACTCCAAGTCTTTCCATCCTCTTCCAACCCATATCAAGCCAACGACAAAGCCAAATGGCACGAAGATGTGGGGTTCTGGAGCCGATCGGCCAGCCCTGCATCCGTTGGTGAGCTTTGTAGCGATGTTTGGGGAGATCCTGTCCCGGGAGCTGTAGAAACAATGCCGAGGTACTAGCCGGGAGCTGCTGCTACCCGAGATCTCCCAAGTCCCGGCCTTCACTCACTTGCTGAGCCTTTTCCTGCAGCTTTTTAACTTAACGCCTATAGACCTTAGGGCCTGAGCCCTGACTTCCTTTCGCGGGGTCACGAATCTCGGTAGGTTTGGACATCTCATGATCGCCACACACATCTTGAAGATTCTTGAAGTGTATATAAGGATCTTCACGCAGTCTTACCTGGTGGAACAGACCACGCCAGCTTTCCTTGTGCTGTCTGACTCGATCTCCATGGTCTCGGACATTGCCGCAACCTCAGATGCAGTCACGAACCATCGTGTGGCCTGTAGTCAGCTTCGGAAACAGGTGTTCGAAGACCTGGATCTTGACTTCAGTGACCTGGGCTCCAACATTACGTGGATGGAGCCAGGCGTCTACCAGCAGGCCGAGCTTTGCTGCCGCGACCCATGCCGATTTCTCGGGAACAGATTGTATTGAGTCGAAGTCTCGCAGCATGGACTTTTGACACCTGCAATGCGGTTCTATCGATTATCAAATGTGACAACGCATCCGAAGATCTTGGGTTGCGGTGGGACAAGAATAATTACGAGGATTTCTTGCGGAGTAGTTGTATTGTAACGCCTGCATTCGTGCTCGAAGACTGCTTGCCGTGCTCTGGCATCGAGAGACAGAAGATTCATGTCACAACTCGGGCTGCACTTGTAGAAGTCGCTTGTAGTGGTTCGTGCTTAGATCTCAAACGGCCCGGAACCAAGAGACTCTATTGAACCTGCAAGCCTAATTCCGGAAATCGAAGAGCCTCCTGCGTTCCGCGAGCCCCTTTGCGCGACTGCTTTCGGACATTTTGGGACCCTTGAAATCAGGAGGGCCCTCGATATTGAGAGGTCACGGAGTACTACGTCTACCTGGCAGATGGTTCGATGCCCTTGAAAAGCTTGGGCGATAATGGTCACCTTCCGTGGTCAGGCACCATCGGCAGATTCTGTAAACCTGGGTTAACTTCGGCAGCAATCCTGACGTTGGTCGCGAGACCGCTCTCAGCTGCGCAGCCTCTTCAATCATGGGTTCGAAGTAGATCCATGTAGCTCCCAAATAAATGAGCCATCACGACCAACTAGGGCCTGTAGACATCTCAACAAAATTTCCGAGAGCGCGGGAATGAACCAAGAAGAAGTGACTTGTGCCAGAGCTTCAGGCATCATGTATGCCGGTATTACTGAAAGCTCCTTGAGATATGTAGAGCAAGTGACTTGTTTGGGTTGGAAGGGGTCTTCGGCGCAGGTTTCGGGACAGCGCACAGGAAGGGATGAGTTGGGGAATTTTCCTTGCATGGAGGAAGCCTGCACTGAGCCAAGTTCTTGAGCTCTGCTTTCTCTCGGCTCGCTGTCCCTAGGCACAAAGCCTTTGCTTCAGGACGTTCACAGCTTGGCGTGGTTCCGGTGGGTACCGACCTGCTGTTCGTGCCTCCCGACACACCCCGGACCGCGTGGCTGGGTGAGGGTTTGGCCAGTGACTTCAGTTGGGCTCTTAGCTTGAACACCTGCCTCTGCCAGAACCCTTCACGCGGAAGCCCAATGATGCCCAATGCCCTGCGACACAAGTGTGACCGTCGATAAATGATGGCCTCTTTCGCAGACCGTTCGTTGGAACTTCGGACCCTGGCGGGTTTCGGGCATTGGGTGGTGATGTCGCTAACGGGGCAGGAATGGCTACAGCCACGTGGCGCGCTGAGTGCTGCAAGGGCGTGACAGAAGCTTGCGAAAAGCTGCAATTTGTGTTCCACTTATCTGGCGATGAGCATGAGCCTGCGAATCATCGACGAGAGTTGTACAAGACTTGCGGTGCGATGTCATCTCAAGAGACGTGCAGCAACACGCACGATGGTATTTCCTGACCAAGGTTGTGATCTATGCGTCTTCTGCTTTGGTCGAGCTGCTTGTCCGATAAACGGTGATCATATCTGCGGTGTAAGTAGACCTATGCCACAACCAATATATCCAAACTTGGGGGTCCTCTTCGGATCTCTTCGGGGTCTCGTCAAGTCAGCTCGTGTCGCAGCCGAATCAGGCAAACCTGTCCTGCCCTCGTTACATCGAGCATCAATGCCCTTGGCCTGGCCCCTCCCGAAGCTGAGGCAAACCACGCCGCAGTATCACGTAATCCACGATGCGAATGCCAGCGTCTCGAATGTTGACTTTGTTGGCAAAGATCTGGATTTGGAGGTCCGTTCTGCTCTCGGGACTTTGAGTTCTTTAGTCAAAGCCTTGGGAGGACCTTGGCGGCGTGGTGAGTTGGACTGCACCTGGCTCCGATTGGGATCGAGTGGCTTGACTCCATCTCCTACGTCCGGCTCGGAATTCGAGATCGTACATGCATGATCATACGCTATCACTCGTGTATACGTGTGCGTAATCTTCTGTGTACCCCCGCCTGCGCCCGCCACGCCCGCACGCACGCCTGCGCGCCCGCACGCACGCCCGCGCACACGAAGAGCAATCGTCTTGCTTGAGTCGTCCGCATGCTGCCATAGCAGCGGCTGCCGTGATGGCTCGAAAATCATGTGGAACCATAAAGAGATGTTGTGCAACTGACCTCAACCTGAGGGGTATGTTCGTCTGCAACCATTCGTGTGAAGTTTTTTCGCGTCTTTTCGCCGCAGCTACGGCGGCACACACAAGTGACAAGGTAAATTTTGAAATTTTAAATGGGTTTCCGAAACGAGGGCGAGCCATGACTTGAAATCCACATGCCGAAGATCAGGTGTTGGCCTATGTGGTTTATCTGTCCCTCGACGACATCGGGACGAATCGGTCGCAGATCGAGCAGGAGTGTCACGGAGTGGTGTCATATGCATTTGGGATGGTTTGGGGTTGCTTCCATGCTGCCAAAGCCTGTAACAGCTCAAGCTTCGAAGTTTTGCGAATCGCGAAGGCCAGCTCAGCTGCATAATCCCAGCCTGCACCCCTGTTACCGATGTCTGTTCAAGGCTGAAGCAGCTTGAGCTACGAGAGTTTGTGTTTAGCACACCGGCCTTTCAGTTGGTCAAGGCAAGACTGAACTTGGGCTGTCTCGTATAACTACGGTCCTGAGCTCTGCACAAGGCTTGCATGATTTGGAGATCATTTGATTTGGGTGTTCAGTCTTTTTGTTTGATCCAAGCAGGCATCAGTGCAAGCAAATCTTGGGGCCGCCTATGGTGTTTCAACTTTCCTGGACGGCCAAATCCCACAACTTCGACAATAACGTGATAAGGGGACGATGGCCGACGAATTTCAATCTCTGAAGTTCAGTCGGACCAGAAAATTCCTCAGCGAGTGTTTGTGATAACGGTCCATGGACCCGCAGCACATCCCAAGCACCAGGACGTTCCGTTCGGGACAAACATGCTCCTGACACCTGCAGAAACGCCTCGCAATGCCTATACGCGCTTCGTGGTGTATACCAAGAGCCCAAGCTGAAGTTGGACTGGCAAAGGCAAGTGTTCCCTGCATCGTCTGAGTGCATACATTCGATGATTGCGCATTGAACGGATGTATTCGGAGTATTGTAACGAGTGTAACGATCGGGGCAAGCATTGCTGACCAGAATCTTGTTACTCCCTCTTTAGATCCCTGCGTTTCCAGCTTGTGGTGCACTTCCTCTAATGGTGTGTCTCGAGTCGAGAGTCAAGCGACTCGTGTTTTCAGCGCCCGTCCCTGAATCAGCAACTCCCCAGGTCAGTTCTCGCGGAGCAGACCACTCCAACTGCGCACAGCCTTTTCGACACTAGCGCTCTGCCTCAAAATCTGGATTTCCTAGACATCGATGTGGACCGCGGGGAACTCGCTGGCAACCTCACTTGGGATCCGCCAACCGACGAGTTCCATGCTCCCTGCCAGAATTTCGGGATATTTCGGGCGTAGTGTTTGGGCTCGCAACCTGGGCAAGCCTTGAACCGCTTCTCGGTTCCCGGTGAGATCTGTAAGAACAAACACACCCTGACATCCTGCTTCGTGTTCGGCAGGTTATCCGGTACAACGTCTATTTGTCTGAGAATGCTTATGGTCACGGCCGCCAATACTTGGGAAACGTTTCTGTGGGCATCTACGAGCCCCTTCTCTTAGTTAGCTTCAGCGTGCTCCGTGCCTGGGATGATACGCTGGAGCAAGATAGCCTGAAATTCCACAACTGCTAAGTGTCGAACCTAGTGATGCAGCTCCTCGGAAAAACCTTCTACATCCTGTTACAATAAGCCCAGGTTCTTCATCCCGTTGGACACACCGTTGCACAATCACACACATCTTTTGGTGCGGCCCGTCTGCATCGATGATGCGAGTTTAAGCGGATCGCGACATCACTACGAGCATTAAGTTATTGGAGACGACAAGACAGAGGCATGAGATATTGTGATTGTGTCTGCTCAGTGAGTGGAAATGCGAAGTCATCATGTTACCCAGCAGACAATCATGTCACAGGAGTCGACAGTCTACATAACTCTCATTCTCGCGCTTCGTGGCTTGCCAGGTATTCGGAGTCAACACTCGCCGAGATGACGACTCCAGCTGCCCTCGAACTTATAGATTCAATTGCAATTGTGGAGAACATCACGCTCTTCGATCGGGACCTTCATTGTGTCGGAAAATCCTCAAATCATACGGTCCAAAGAGCCCGATACTAATGGTCCTATTGCGGAGCCCTGAAATTATGCAGGTTCAACCCGCTGACAGCATAGCATGCCCTCGGCTGCCTTGGTTCCCCGACCCAGGGTTACGTCAGCAACAGCAGTCGCACAAGAACCTTTCGAAAAACTCCTAAATGGTGTTCTCTTGTGGGGGTCTTGATGGTGTGGCCTTCGTCACAGGATCTTGACGAATTCGAGGTCGGCGGGGAGATCACCTGGGACCCTCCTCCGGACGAACGGATCGTGGATGTGTTGCTTTGCCAAGAGATCTTCGCAAGTGAGGGGTTTGGGCGAGGGTTCAGGGCCGTTCAGCTTCAGAGCTGCCCTGGCCTGAAAATCCTGTCGTGCTTCATACAAGGTCAAGACAGGACCAAAGCTTGCAGTCCTGACATTCAAAGCACACCGAGGTATCGTGTCTTCTTCCAGAGCGACAGAGCTGGAACGGTAAAATTCCAGCTGGACAGCGACAAGCCCCGAGGACTTGGCTGCAGCGGCTTCGGGACATGTCGCTGCATTGGAGAGAACATACTGACTAGGGTCTAGAGGAGCAAGTTGGGGTCAGTCACGTAAAGCAGATTCGGGCATTGCGCTGTGAACACTTGTTTGCGTTCAAGCCCGCCGGACTCTCAGTACACCATGGACTATCCAACATACTTGCTTTGGAGTCTGGTGGTGCCTTAGTTCGCCTTTGCACAAGATTATAATTTGAACATGGGTCGTCTTCGGGATGAGATGCAGAACCCCAGCTGCTGTTTCAGGCGGGCTAGCAGCGGCTAGCAGACTGCTAGAACAGAACATAAGGACTTCCTTCTAGAGCCCTTTTTGAAGCCAGTTTATGATGACCGTTCTGTCCCCGGCGAAAGAGACACGAGGAGGTGACATGTCGTTGCCTGCCGAATCCGGCGCTCCCTCCACTTGCACCCTTGCCTCTACCGGTGCTACAACTAGCACTACTGCTATTGCTGCTGCTGCTCGTGCTACTGCTACTACACTACTACTATTGCACTACTGCTACTTCTTCTTCTTCTACTACGACTACT
>CAJNDV010036052.1:16310-30048 GCA_905221635.1 Symbiodinium sp. CCMP2456
TAGTATTATTATTAGTAGTAGTCGTCGTCGTAGTAGTAGTAGCAGTAACAGCAGTAGCAGTAGCAGTAGCAGTAGCAGTAGTAGTAGTAGTAGTAGTAGCAGCAGTAGCAGTAGTAGTAGTAGTAGCAGTAGCCGTAACAGCAGTAGTAGTAGCAGTGGCGGTAGCAGTCGTCATGGTAGTAGTCATCGTCGTCGTAGTAGTTTTAGCAGTATTCGTAGCATAGTAGAAGTAATAGTAGTAGCTGTAGCAATTGCTACTGCTACTGCTGCGGCTACTGCCAGTCTAGCTCTTGTGCTGCTGCTACCACTGTCGCCTCTACAGCCCTGCTCCTGCTGTTGCTGCAGCTCCTTCTACTATAGCAGGGTGGCTGTCCTGACGACAGAGAAAACAGGGCAACCACAAAACTCTAAGCGCTAAGCTACTATAGCACCCTGATAGATCCACTTATAGGAAGCCTTTGAAATTTCAGGCACCCTAAACCCTCAACCCTAAGGACAAATGCAGACGAAGCACCAGTTCCACTGCCGCAGAGGCTGCGAAATACGCAATCAAGGAGTCCATGCTGGGAGATCACCCTAAACCCTAAACCCTAAATCCTAGGCCCTCAGAGCCCTGAACCCTAAGCCCTAAATCCCCAACCCCAAATCCCATAGAACTTAGCAAAAGCTCCTGTCCCCTTTTGTTGAAAGAGCCCAATGCTAGGATTAGGGGGACCCTTGGGGATATAGACCCTCTCAACCCCTAAACCCTAAACCCTAAACCCTAAACCGGGTGCTAGGGAAAGGCCCCCGGGCCTTTTTAGGGCGAAGGATTTCGAGAAGTGCTCGAGCTTCGGCTTTGGGATTGAAAGTTTAGGGTTTAGGGTTTAGGGTTTAGGGTTTAGGGTTTAGGGGGTTTTGGGGCTCTTGGGGCTTCAGGGCTCTTAGGGTTTAGGGCTTAGGATTTGGGGCTAAGGCTGAAGGAACCGAGTGGGGCTCCTTTAAACGGGGTTCCTTTAAAGGCTGATGTAAGGGGTAACCAAGGACCACTATATTTTTCTGGAGGTCGGGTTAAGTCTGGTTCTCTTCGGTAGTTCGGGGGAACAAGTGAGCCATGCGTTTGCCAGCATGACTGCCCGCTACAGTCGTGACCCTGCGCTTCCAAATCGAGCCACGTGTTTCATGCAGGAGCAGCATAGAAGTATGTCTAGAATCTAAACCCTAAACCCTAAACCCTAAACCCCCGTATTGTCGTACACCTTTCCTCCACCCCTCACTTGAAGGATCAAGGGACTTAAGAAGTGCGCAACCGCCTCATTCGAAGAATCAAGGGACATGGGGAGTGCGCTTCCCACTGTGGGTTACATGGGTCTCAATGGAGTGTTCCTGTTTGCAACTCTGCTGAAATCGTCGTTGCGTGCCTTCCCTGATACTCGATGCTAGGTGTAGTAATTCGGGGTGAGCCTCTTAATTAATGCTACCCCTCAACCCTAAACCCTAAAACCTGAAGCGCCTGACAAAGTCTATACCCTAAAGCCCAAACCGCGAACATAGCAACCCCATGAGAATCTTTGTAGAGTCCTTCTGCAAGCCTACACAAAACCCTAAAGCCTAAACGCTGAACCTCATGCCCTGAACATCCCCTGAAACTCAACCCACACCTCAGGTCAATGACCGTAATGTAGGCGTCTTCGTAATTTCAATAGGGTTTGGGGGTATGTTACACTTTAATTATAATAAGGAACCCCTAAAACTTTAGGGATTCCAAACAGAAGTCTGCATAACGATACTGGGGCTTGGCTTGGGGGTGGGGCCATACTGAGCCCCCAACCCTAAACCGTTGCCTAGGGGTCGTACTACTGGCCTGTATGAGATCAGGGTAAGTAGGCTGCTGCCTGTGGGTGTGGAAGTGGCCCGAATCAGGGTATCGAGTATAGTACTGTATGCTGAAGCCCCACAAAAGCCTTATAATAACCCTGAACCCTAAACCCTAAACCCTGAACCCAACACCCTGAACCTGAACCCTATACCCTACACCCTAAAGCCCCTCAAACCCTTAAAAAGCCGAAAGCCCTGCGTCCGTCCGACTTGAAAGACCGATCCAGCTACAGGTTCATTATGGACTTGATACGGCTGATGATAAAAATCTTGCATTACCCATAATAAGGAATATACCAGAATTCCCATAGTTTAGGGTCCTTAAGGTAATGCAGGATTTATACTGTCAACAGTGTGTAAGGTCATATAGTGTCATATAGGACTTTCCCAAGGCCCTCGGGAGGATCCAGAAAGTAGATCCCCTTGAGGGGGTTCCTATAAAGTACCGTTTAAAAGTTAGGGTCCCACATTAAGGGATCTACTTTTTAGATCCTTCCATGGTCTGGGTTATGGGGATAAATAGAGTTTTATAGGTTACATGGGGTTTTAGGGTTTAGGGTTTAGGGTTTAAGGTTTAGGGTTTAGGGTTTAGGGTTTAGGGTTTAGGGTCTAGGGTTTAGGATATATGGAGGTATGTAGAGTCATGTGAACCCTACGCGTCCAAGTACCTAATAATCATCTACTCTCCGACACACTAACCTAGCCGTAACGCAAGTTACCTATTTACTAGGCCCTTATATACCCTAAACCCTAACCCTGAACTGTAAACTCTAAACCCCAAACCCTAAACTAGGGTTAATTACCCAGACCCCCCGAAGGATCTAAACAGTAGATCCCTTAATTTGGGACCCTAACTACTATACGGTACTTTACAGGAACGCCCTCAAGGGATCTACTTTCTGGATCCTCCCGGGAGTCTGGGGAAAGCCCTATATACCCTAAACCCTAAACCCTCAACCCTAAACCCTAAACCCTAAAAACCCTCAACTCTAAAACCACAAACCCCTAAACCCTAAACCCCTAAACCCCTAAACCCCTAAACCCTAAACCCCCTAAACCCCTAAACCGCTAAACCCTGAACCCGAAATTGAAGCAGCGTCAGCTCTCCAAGCCATAACGACGTTCTTGAGACCCGAGAGGCCCCGGGACCCGAGAGGCATGGAAGCTGCAACACCCTTAAAGCTTAGTAGCTGAGTAGGGTTTAGGGTTTAGGGTTTAGGGTTTAGGGTTTAGGGTTTGGGGTTTGGGGTTTAGGGTTTAGGGGTTTAGGGTTTAGCTTAGTAGCTGAGTACTGTAACCTACCAGAACCTACTTTTTTGCAGGGTCCCTATAAATCGCATCTTAGGGCTTGTAATAAGAGCCTACAAAAAAAGTGGGTTATGGTAGGTTAAGGGGTTTATGTAATCCTACTTAGGCTAGCCTTCCTTGGGCTAAGGTACCCAGCCCCTAAGAAACAACCCAACCCTTAACCCTAGACCAAACATTCCGTGAAACTTTCCACGGCTGGCAGAGGTGACATTTGCACCAATCCTGCTGGCTTCGCCGAGCATCTTCCAGCAAAGAAGGCGCACATCTCGACGCTTTGGGGGGGGGAGGAGTTAGAGTTAAGGGGTTTAGGAGTCCTAAACCCTAAACCTTAGGAGTCCTAAACC
Organism: Symbiodinium sp. CCMP2456; assembly: GCA_905221635.1. Taxonomy (NCBI): domain Eukaryota; class Dinophyceae; order Suessiales; family Symbiodiniaceae; genus Symbiodinium; species Symbiodinium sp. CCMP2456. The sequence continues at coordinate 19,820 of CAJNDV010036052.1, forward strand.
CTAAACCTTAGGAGTCCTAAACCCTAAACCTTAAACCGCAGACACCTGCACAGATCGTGTCAAACGGCTAAATCCACTTGACCACGGCCTCGGCGATGGTGTCTAAATCAACTCGGTTACGCCAAGGACAGGCTATAGAAACCTCATGTCGGCTTCGTGGTGTGGGCATGTAGGTTTCGACAGCCGACGCCTAAATCCTGAAAACTAAACCCAACCAAAACTAATACTTAACTACCACGTCCGAAACGCTCAAATCAGCACTCCTTCAATCTTTCAAGCGCCCATCTCAGAGCTTAAATAGAAGCCCAAATATTTATTTGTTCCTGAGGGCTCCTTATTCTGATAGTTGTTCATCCGCAGCCTAGAAGCCTCAATAAAGGACAACTCCGGGGTTCACAATCCATCCACCATCACCGAGCACCCGAACACCCGAACACCCACAGAGACAAAGCTCAAAGCCCCCACGGCTGATGATTCCTAAACCCTAAACCCTAAAACCCTAAACCCTAAACCCTAAAGCCTGATTATAGGCCTTAGCATAGTTTTTGGGGTTGAAGAGAGTTTAGGGCGTTTGGGGGGTGTGGCGCATTACCCATAGGCCCCATCGTAGTTCGTTTTTGGGAGTACCTCATAGGATTCTATTTATGAACTTTAAAAAGCAAGTACTATGGGGCCTGTGGGTATGCTTAGGGTGAGGCTTTTTAGGATTTAAGGGTTCAGGGTTTTACATGTGGGTAGTTCTCTAAATTAGGGTCCCTTTTCGGGTCCCCAATATAGTACGGCACCCTCATAAAAAGGACCCCCAAAAGGGACCCTAATTTAGAAAACTACCCCTGTAGAGCTTGCTCAATTGCTTCAGGGCTCTTTGGGTTCAGTGCTTTAAGGTTCACGGTATGCTCTGCTTGAACTGCAGAACATAGGTTTCTAGCCTCGTTCCTGTAGGTTTTATGAGTCAGAAAGATGCTGCATAGTCATGGTTCGTATCAGTCCTATGCCCTAAGCTCTAAGCCCTTAGATGTTAGAAAAAGGTAGGGCTTGCAGGGTCTACGCCTGACCCAGAACCCTTAGCCACAGGCTCTGTACACAAAATGCCGAGCCCTTGAAGAAAATCGTACCTTTCGGATGTTGGTTCAGGGTTTAGTCTTCACGGTTAGATTTAGGGTTTAGGGTCTAGGATTTAGGGTTCCCTAACCCTGAACCCTAGACCCTAAACCCTAAACCTTATATCCTAAACCCCTAAACCCTAAACCCTAGACCCAAATCCTCAAGTTGCTCCCGTGCCCCTGGTCGAAAACCTCTGGTAGGCGGATATGTGCTGCAGACAGGGTTCTATAGGGGCCTTAATCATTACCTATACAATTTTGGGGGTTCCTTAAAAATTACAGTCTGATGAATCCCAAAACCCTATTCTAGTTATTAAGGCCCGCACAGTTCGCAAAAACAACTATCGGACGTTTGTTTTCAAAGCGTTGAAATCGTGGAGAGACTTGGTTTATGTCCTTCTCCATGGCCCAGCCTGGGACCAACACCAAGGGTTTAGGGTGTAGGGTTTAGAGTTTAGGGTTAGGGTTGAGGGTGCAAGGTTTAGAGTTTAGGGTTTGGGGTTCAGGGTTTAGGGTTTAGGGTACATCCCAGCATCGTTGTTCATTCTAGCAGCGAGCAAGCCCCACACCCTTGCTTCAAGACCTAATGTTCCCCCTCAAATCCCCTCATGCCCCAACACAACGAACAAGAACGAACAAGAACTCACCAAGCCCGTGACGCTGTAAACACCCTAAGACCCAGGCCCCACAATGCCCGACAGACCCTGACCCTTGGGAAACGAGCTAAACAAGCAAGACCAAAGTCCGGCTTAAACACAAGAGCTGTACAACACTATGTGTCAAAGCCCTTACACGAAAATTAAGACTTGCATAAGAAGAGAATGCAACCCTTGCAAAGACATAGACCCGAAACCCTTACAAAAGCCCGCCGTCCAGCACTTCACCCTGCTCTGGGAAAAATTACCAGAGGGAAAGCCCGTTGCCGGGGCCTCGGTTTAGGGTTTGGGCTTATAGTGCTTAGGTTCAGGGTTGAGGCTTATAGGATTTAGGCCGTCTTCCCGCACAGCGGTGGAAATCTATGCTATGATGGCGCCACCTCCCTGAATCAAGGAATGTAGCATGAATCATACACAGCTCGGATGTAATATAGGGGCCTTAATAACTAGAAGAGGGTTTTGGGGATCCATATTTTAATTATGGTATAATATACCCCCCCAAACCCTATTCTAATTATTAGGGCCCCTACATTATGGGTCTTTAAACCCTAAACCCTAAACCCTAAGCCCTGAACCTAAACCCTAAACCCTAAACCCTAAACCCTAAACCCTAAACTCTTTGGGGACCGAGGCCCAGTGTGCCAAGACACTCGATCAAGAATGGCGGCTTCCTGGAGACCGCGGCATGCGCTTCAACCACGTGCGCTTCTGTTGCAATGGAGGAAGCGGTTTAGGGTTTAGGGTTTAGGGGTTTAGGGGTTTAGGGTCTAGGGTTTAGGGAGGAAGGGTTGAGGTGTGGTCTTAAGGGCCCAAGTACTTAAGCATTAGTCATACACTCTCCCAAAAGTTAACCTTCAAACCTACTATCCGTAACCCAAGTTAGGGGAGTGGCTTGTAGCTCTCCTGCGGGTTTGGGTTGAGGGCCGTCTAGGGTGTAAGTAATGTAGGGGTCTAAAATTGAAAATTACCTATACTATTTTGGGGGGTCTCTTTATTACTATAGTTACAGTATAGTGGGCCCCAAAATCCTATTCTCATTATTAAGGCCCCGTGCCTGGGCCGTTGCTGTAATGGAGCAAAGTAGACCAGAATGCGAAACCTGAAGTTTAAGGATGTCTTTGTCAACACTATCGGGTCGGAATACCGGATGACATCATCCCCTTATAGTCCTTGTCCTTGATTACATACCCTAACCCTAAACCCAAAACCCCAGACCCTAAACCCTAAACCCTAAACCTAAACACTCCTCTAATTATTAACGCCCCGAGACTTCCTCAGTCTGCACCCCAAAGCGAAATCAGCCCAAATCTTTTGGTGTACACGTGCAAGGGTGCAGGGGCGCCGAGAACTGCCTCACACACCTACTAGCAACGTGTGCCGGCTCTATGTAGCCACCAGCATATATATATATATATATGTATATATATATATATGGATCTCTCTCTCTCTCTCCCTCTCTCGCTCCCTCTCTCTATCTCTCTCACTCTCTCTCTGCATATAGTCCTTGATTCTGATCTTGCGCGACAGAAGGAGGCACTGTAGCAACTAATAATAATTATTATTATAGGTAATAATAATAATAGTAATAATGATAAAGTAATAATACTACTTATCATCATCATCGCCATAACCATTATCTATTGCGCTCATGGCGCCGGACGAAGACACCTTTAGCCGCGAACCAGGGACATCTGGGCAGTTTTCTAGATTAGGGCCCCTTTGGAGGTGCGCTTATATATATATATATATAAGGGTGCTGTACTACATTGGGGACCTAAAGAGGGTCTTAATGTAGAGAACTACCCGTATAGAACCCTGATAAAGCCCCTATAGAAACCCTTATAGCAACCCTTATAGTTTCTTTTCAGGAATGCTACAAAAGGGACCTTAGTTTAGAGAACTACCCTTCTACTGATAGCTAGCCGCGCCTGTAGTATGCCGAGCTGCCGGGCTTGAAAGGGCGCAGAGCTGCAGGGTTTAGAGTTTAAGGCTTGGGGTTTAGGATTTAAGGTAGTAGATAAGTAGTAGATCATTTAAACAGAGTTTTGTTTAACGAAGTTAGCTTGCGCGAATGGTACCTAGATTTCGTTAGGAGTTACCGAGAGTCCAGACCCGACCAACCAGTCAATCATATCGAAAAAGCGTGAACACCTGAAGCCGATATCTTCGTCTGTAGCCTGCAGTCAATACAGGTTAACAGTATATCATAACATAATCTAATCCGATAGAACATAATATAATATGACAGAATAGAGTTTACCATAATACAATGATAATGTAAGACCATACAACATAATGCCATTTAACATATCATAATAAGATAAACTAGAGTAGTTCATAAGTAAGATAAGATAATCCAACTATCATATAATAACAGAAAGGAACTGAATTGAACAGAACATGATCTTTTATACTATGGTTATAATGTATTGTGGCGTAGCATGGTGCAATGTATGATATGATGCAACACACTGAAAAACTATACTATAATACCTGTTTGTCAGCCTCCAACCCTGAATTCTTCAAGAGCCTGCTTAAAGGATCATGGGGCTTAGTAACTAAGGTTATTATCAGGATAAGTATACTTATAACTACTTGTAACCCCAATTAAGGTACTTATAACCATACTTACTAAGTCCCATGATCCTCTAAACCTAAACCCTAAACCCTAAACCCTAAACCCTTACCACAACGCACTCACAGGCCTGCTTGTCTGGCGCCTTCTCCGCTTCTCCTGCCTTCGCTGGGCTGCGAGGCCTTGGCCAGAAATGGCTCTTCGGATCTCTTCGGATTAAAGGAAACTACAGGTGGGGAGTTTAGGGTATATAGGGCTTCTATAAGGCTCCCATAAGGTATTTTTACCTTCTATAAGGCTCCTATAAGGATAACTACCCACCTGAAAATGTCCTAGATCGGACTTCCCTGCAACCCTAAAGACCTAAGGGTTTATAGGGTTTAAAGGTTTAGGGTTTATATAAGGTTTCGGGTTTAAGGTTTAGAGTTTATATAAGGTTTCGGATTTAAGGGTTTAGGGTTTATATAAGGTTTCGGGTTTAAGGGTTTAGGGTGTCGGGTTTAGGGTTTAAGGTTTAGGGTTCAGAAGCTCCGGATCGAGCAGTATCTGGTTGACAAATACAAACCCGGTTTAGGGTTTAGGGTTTAGGGTTCCAAACCCTAAACCTTGAGGCCAAGCCCAGAACATCGCCAGCCTCAAAACCTAGAGGTTAGCCCAAACCCCTAAACCCTAAACCCTATAAAGGCCAGCCCTGAGCCTTAAATCCCCAACCCCAAAGGCCAGCCCAGAGCACTAAATCCTATAGACCCCAAAGGCCAGGACAAGGCCATAAATGCTAAACCCTAAAGGCCAACCCAGAGCTGGTAAGGATGTTGCCGAACTGACCGCGGTCTCGGACAGAATGATGCCGAACTGAATCGATGCTGAGACCTCCGAACCCCTTCCACGAACCCTCAACCCGACAGCCTTGATTGGAGGATCATCCTGAACCCCCCAAACCCTAAACCCCAAAAAACCTTAGGTTCCTAAACACTATATATAAGCCCTACCCTAAACCCTAAACCCCCAAAGAACCTTAAGTTCCTAGACGCCCTGAGCCCCCCTAAATGAGGGTCAGGGCCTTTGGGCTTTTACTCTAGGTTCCTGAGTGACCCCTCCTTAGTAAGGGTCCCCTTTTTCCTCATATCGGTTTTAATAAGGAGACCTCAAAAATAAAAAGGGCAAAAGAGTACTACTCAGGAATCCCTTCTCCAGAGCCTCGAGGCTCCTCTGGGCGGAATCATCCAAACACGCCTGGGTCCAGGCCTCGTGCCGCTCGCACCAGGCATGGTTCAGGGCGAACTGCTGGTGTAGTTTCGAACGCAGTTCGCCATGACGTTCTGCGGCGCTTATCTCGTTTTGTCTCAGCCGTTGCAGCTCGTTGTGGAGGTTGTTGCGGTTGTCCAAACGTACCTGCCCTGGAAGTCACTCCAGATCCATGGCATGGCTCTGGGTCCGTCGTGTGCTGCCTGCTTTGCGGTGGATTGTCTGCTGTCTGCTGTCTGCTGTGTGTAAGCCCTACCCTAAACCCTAAACCCCAGGAAACCTGAAGTTCCTAAACGCCCTGAGCCCTGAACCTTAAATCAGGGTTAGGGCTTTTAATTCCAACCCTTAACCCTAAGCCCTAAACCTTAAATCAGGGTTAGGGCTTTTACTTGAAACCCTAAACCCTAAACCCTCCCGAAACCCCCAATAGACCGAGCTCCGAGCCCTTCTCCATCTCCTTCCTCCTCCTCTTCACCTGCTCGGCTTTTAGCATCCAGGGCTTTCCTTTTCGGGGTTTAGGGTTTAAGGTTTAGAGTTGAGGGTTTAAGGTTTAGGGTGTAAGGTTTCGGGTTTGTAGGGTTTAGGGTTTAGGGTTTAAGGTTTCGGGTTTAAGGCTTAAGGTTTAGGGTTTAACGTTTCGGGTTTAAGGCTTAGGGTTTAAGGTTTAAGGTTTAGGGTTTAAGGTTTAGGGTTTTGGGGATGCCGTGTAGGATCCTAGCAAACACATAGGTAAAAACTACAATAGAGACTAGAGGCCGTAGTGTTCGTTTCTGAGCTCCTTTTTCCACGTCCGAGCAGCAGTAGGGCGTAGGGTTCATTAGGGTTTAGGGTTTAGGGTTCAGGGTTTTAGGGCGTTTAGGATTTAGGGTGCAGGGTCTATATACCCTAAGGGTCCAAGTAGTCCTTATTTATGGTTTCAAGTACCCAAAGTCCTTAAATAATGGGTACTTGGACCTTTAGGGATAGGCTTCAGGATTCCCAGGCCCCGGGCCTAAAATCGGGTCATAGCAGCGTTGAGCAGCGAGAGGCGACTGCAACTGGGTGAGTGTTCATGCTGTTTCCCTAACCCCCGAGGTGCCTACACTATATAGGGCCCTAGGGTTTCTAGTACCCTATAGAGTAGGTACCTGGGAGGGTTAGGGTTTTGGTTGCACAATCCCAGCCTGAATGCACAGCTTGCGATGAGCATTGAAGGTCCCGGATTCCAGAATCGCGAATCCGACCAGATGGCACAGCGACAGCTGATGCGCTGCATCGACAAGTGGCATTGTGGTGTCGGTAGCGCTCTCGGGCGGCTGCCTTTCCGTTTCGCAAGTATCTCTAGCGCACCCGGCTGACGTCAACAGCATGCGGCGAACGTGATTACTCTGGACAGGTTGGTGTCAGCGAAATCATGCGCTCTCTGGTTCATGTATCACATTCTCTATGGCTTGTCGAACCGCGTCGACGTCCTGCATCATTTCATTCGGAAGCTTCAAGTATAGAAGCTCACATTGATGGTCGCGGGAATCAAGAATGTTTGCACTCGCTTGGGGCAAAAGGGGCATACTGGTACTAGGAGCATCGGGCTTGGGTAGACTATAACGAAGTATAGTAATCTAACGACTGGCCATTACTTGCTGTAGAGACACCTTCACTACGGGACTTGCACCCCGAATCGGGAGATCTCGAACTTAAGGTTTCTCGAACGGTTGAAGACCCTTCTTACACGAGAACGTTCGGGATCCTAAACGGAAACTACATAATTTGGAGACCCCACCCTAAACTCTAAACCCTAAACCCTACAAAACCCAAAACCCTGTAAAAACCTAAACCCTAAACCCTACAAAACCCAAAACCGTGTAAAAACCTAAATCCTAAACCCTATAAAACCCAAAGCCCTATACCCTATAAAACCCTAAACCCTCTGAAAAGGAGGCTACGTGCACAGCGTCCAGATCGCAGAAGTCACGTCGCCTCCAGCACCAGGCGCCGAGGCCTTTAACAGTAACGGCTTCAGGCTCCTTTTTTTGTTCTTCGGGATTTAGGGTTATAGGGGTTTAGGTTTTAGTGTTTGAGGGTTTAGGGTTTAGGGTTTGGGGTTCAAGGCTTTTGTTCAGGTGGATTCATGAGGGTGGGGGCTTGGACGTCTTCGATAAGGATATTTTTGATTAACTTTTGTGCTTCATGCACGGGGCTTCGGAGGTTGTTGGGATACGTTGTTTGGGTTGCCTTTGAAACTTATAAAAAAAGATGAGCATGCAGTGTTGAAGAAATTTAAAACCTCAGGATGTCTCAGGAACTATGATCGAGCTTCTCCATTTAACGCAGCAACAGGAACACCTGCGCCCACCAAAGGCCCAAGCTTGGTGACCTTACCGAAACGCGAGCCTAGCTGCCAGCCCTGCCCAAGAGCAAGCAAGGTCGCTGGCTGAAGTTGTGGGGCACCGGATTATGGAAAGGTTTAGCTTATGTGCTGAGTTCATAAGCCACAAAAAGTGTACACTTTCAGTTCTAGAGTGGGTAATATTATCCCAACAAGTGTAAAGTGTATCCACTCAGCCAGTAAGTTCGGGTGTAGGACGATGTGCAGGTAGGGCGGAGGGTGTGTCAAGCCAGCCAACTTCAACAACTTACAAATAAACATCCTGAAACTGTTCCTGGTCGAACGGAGGTGTATGTAACACGAAGACACTTCCTGCAAAGCCTCGTTTGCATTTGCGCAACAGCTGACATCAGGGTTGTTAGGACAATCACGAATAATGAGGCCTCAAATATAAGAAGAGAGCCCTGAACCCTAAACCCACCTCCATTCGCCAAGCTGCACACGACGAGCTCTTGAGACTCCCGGTGCCCTCCACGCATCCCTGCCTCCTGCGGTGGTCGTGAACCGGAGGGAGCCACACCAACCTCGCAAGAGACATTGGAGACTTCGGCCCAAAACCCTAGGGTGTAGGCTTAAGGGTAGTCCCCACATAGCCCAAAGATCTCCACTAGTATAGTCTTGCTAGGTTACAACATCCATAAAATGAGGGAACTATATCCTACCCCTAGCCCCCCAGGTACCTACTATATAGGGTACTAGAGCCCCTAGGGCCCTCTATAGTAGGTACCTGGACATTTATACGATAATTATAATACGGACCCACACCCCCACTATATTACAGGTAATTATTTGGGCCCCTATACTATTTTCGTGCGTGATATTTCTGGCGGCTGCTGAGTCATGGTTGACAGTACAGCCATCGGCTGCGGTTTAGGCTTTGGTTGAGGATAGGGCGGTGGATTCGAAGTTGAGGCTTCTGTTTGGAGACAGGTAATGTAGCGGCCTTAATAATTAGAATAGGGTTTTGAGGGTATCTTATGCAATAATCATGATAAGGAACCCCGAAATAGTATAGGTAATTATTTAGGCCCCTACATTACTACAGACTCCTGTGCTTCTCGGATTTGTTGCTCAGCTATGTCCACCTGCCGAAGAGCTTTTAACTGATGTAGGGCTTCGGACATGCCACCTCCAATCATCACTGCAGCAGCTGCATACACCCTTCCAATGAAACATCTCCTAAACTTCAACACCCAGCCATGGAAGCAAAACATGTGTATGTGTGCGCGTGGACCTTGACCATGCGAATACCGAACAAACCGTTCAACCACCTGACAATCGACTGCCGCATCAAACACTTCGTACCTCAGCCCCCAGACGTATATAGAATAGTAGTCTTTATATGGGTGTTGCTTCTGGGGCTTGGGCAAGCTCATGCAAGCTCTAAACCCCACAACCCCAAATTGCTCCATCCTGAACTCTTCAACACGAATTCCTGCATCCTGAGCCCGTGGAAATGTTTAGGGTTTAGGGTTTAGGGTCCTTAAAATATCTTCAGACCCAAAGCCCTAAACCCTACACCCTAAACCCTGAAAGCTAAAACCACAAGATACTCCAAGAGCGGAAAGAGCCGAAAGCCCGGGCTCCGGACAGCGATACCTTTGCCCTCCACGTCCTCTCCCACCTCTCCTGTTGAAAGGATCATGGGACTTAGTAACGTAGGTTATTATTAGGCTAACTATACTTATAACTACTTGTAATCCCAATTAGGGTACTTCTAACCATACTTACTAAGTCCCATGATCCTCCATGTATCAGAGAGTCTGGATTTAGGGCTATGGGCTGTCAAGGTCAAAGCTTTGGGGGAAGGCTATGACAGTATCCTAAACCATCAAGTGGGGGCTTGTCCATCTACCTCCTTTGGACGTAGGTTAGAATCTTAGACAACATGAACGTATGCAGCATACACTTGGTCCATGCTATTCCTATGCTCGGTCCCATTAAGGCCAATGTTTTGCCTGTCGTAGGTGCTTGGGTGCTAGGGTAAGCGGCTTCAATGTCCGGGGTCTAACCGAAGCAAGTTGAAAGAGCATTCGGTTCGCAAAGAAGTGCGATGAACAGTTGCATGCGCAAGCGCTGCTCTAAGTTAGTGGCTCGTCAACATAAATTGATGGGAGGCCAGGTACCTCAATGCGAAACCGATCATAATCTAGTGCGACCATGACTGCTACTACTGTAAATCCTGCTCCTCCTGCTGCTCCTGCTCGTGCTGCTGCGGCTGCTGCTCCGAGTGCTGCTGCTGCTGCCGCCGCTGCTCCGAACTACTACTACTACTACGACTACGA
>CAJNDV010036052.1:53909-65891 GCA_905221635.1 Symbiodinium sp. CCMP2456
TAAACCCTAGACCCCTGGACCCTGAACCCCAAGCTCACCCTTAGACTATGCACAATACCTGTAAGAACTGTAAACCCTAAACCTCCAAATCTGAACCCCTGCACCCAACCATTTGTCAGGATTTCGGATAGCTGGCTGAGGGAAGGAAGGGTCCAGGTATGAGGCTGTCGTAAGGGCTCACATATGACCGCTTGCTAGGTTTAGGAGGCTCAAACTGTGCGTGTGCACGCTGTTTAGGGTCTAGGGTAGGGTTTAGGGTTATGCGAATGTGGGGTCTGAAACCTTGGAAACAGTTTTCGGTATCCCCGTTATAGTCCCTTGCAAAGACTATACCATTCCCCAAAAGCCTATCCTAACTTTTTTCGGCCCTCTGTCGTTAGAGGAACCCTGCTCGAAGTATTAATGCCCCCGGTATTGGGTTGTGGAGGGTCGCTCACTCTGATCTGTGTTGGTTTAGGCTTTAGGAATTTGGGGCCTTTTCGATTCGGAGCTAATAACATGTAGCCGTGTTTTGTTGCATGTCCTTTCTTGGGTTAGCGCCCGTGCGAAGTACCATCAAACATGTGCCCCCATCTGTCAACACTGCATGAGTCGTCCCTGGATGTGAACTTGTTGAAGATTTTGCGAAGCATTCTGAAGGTGTTTCGACTGGATGAGTATTCCCAAGACGGATGTGAATGTCGTGAGAGTTGTCAGCCCTGACCAAAAATACTAGTACTGCTGGTAGTGGCAATTATCATTAGTACTCAGGGGCTCCTATGTAGTTCCTTTTTGGATAGTATACTATAATTCCTTACCAAAATACCATAACAGACCCAAAAAGGAACTACCTTGGAGCCTCTGGGCACTGTCAGGTTTTGTACTGTGCTAATATTTCCAGGAGCTGCCAGACGACTTCGACGTCTCAGCTCACAGAAAGGACGCGAACTGTTCAGGGTTTATAGGGCTCCCAAGCTCGAAACGCAAGCTGCTTGGACCCTTTACCTTTTCTTAGGAGCCCACTAGGTAAACTTCAAACCTGTTTGGTATATTAAACCCCTACTAAAAGAAAAGTTTGAACTTTTTTGGGCCAGGGTATTGGGCTTAAAGGTCTTTCCCGAACCCCTCAGCCCAAGAAGCAAACCTTTAAAGCCTTTGGGCAAGAGGCCGACCTCCGAAGCCTAATGTGGGAAGGTCCCAATCGGATCGACTTGCTGTGTGCTCTGCGGTGTCTCTGCGATTTTTGTCGGGTTCTTCGTGGCAATTTAGGCTTTCGGGATGGGGACCTGCAGCTCTACATCGCTGATCCATGTTGACTGTTGGGGTTCGCTGGACCTGAGGAATGCTGAGGTGCCCGGAGTTGGGTCAGTCGGGAGTTGGCTTCGGGTATATAGCCCAAGCACCTGTTCTTGATATGGCACAATCAATGAAATATACGTCTTAGTCTAATTAATTCGTATAATATTCTGCCAAAGGCACCAGTCTAAGCTTTAAGCCCCCTATCTTGCACCAGCGGCTGCAGCGAGCATGCCGAGAGGAGGCATCCTCGTCGAGTTCGGGTGCTTTGCGGCGGGGCTTCCTGACATCAAGGCGGGCTTTGAGCTCGAGGGTTTAGGGACTACTTGTAGGGTTGAAGGGTTTAGAGTTTTGGGTTTAGGGTTTAGAAGGTTTGAAGATTTTTGAAGTCAAGTGTTTAGGGTTTAGGGTCTAGAGTCTCGGGTGTTTAGGGCACAGTTTAGTTGTTTTTGACGGGGAAATGGCTTCAAAACGCCTAGGCTCGGAGTTTAAAGATAGGTCTTGTAATCCTAAACTTCCAACTTCAGCCGTACTCTGCGATGTGGTTTGTTTTCTAGCTAGCCAGTCTCAATATGACAGAGAAGCCAGGTAAGGTAACCAAACACATAGCTACATTTGGGAGCACAATCCCTCGGTATCCGAGAGGGGCGCAGAGTTGTTTCATCCCTAAACCCTAAACCCTGAACCCTATACCCTGAAAAGTTTCAAGCCCATCCTCGCCCCAAACAACCAGAAGCCAGCAATTGGGATTCAGGGTGCAGGGTGGGGTTTAGGGTTTAGGGTTTAGGTTTAGGGTTTAGGAGTTTTGGGTTTTGGGTGTTAGGCGACGGCGGCGCAGAGGTTTATGGATTAGATGTCCAGGTCTTTGTTGATGTTGCTTTGTTTTTTTTTTGGGGGGGAAGGGGGGGGGGCTTTTGCTTGCGAGATGACTGATGCTGTTGGACAACTTGCTTGGGAGTTTCTGCGTGGATACAAGGATGCTGCACGGGGAGAACCAGGCTTGCCCACAGTCTCCCTTGTAGCTCCTTTTTTGGGGGATCCCTTATAGGACCCTAAATCTACAATTGGCTTAACCAAAAACGGAATTGCAATGGAGACTTAACCCCCAAGCCCTAAACCTTAAACCCGAAACCCAAAAACCCTAAACCCCTAAGCCCCAAACTAGACTTTAGATGCCTGGCTTGCGACGGTATGTGTCGATAATCTTCACCCAGGAAAGTCCAGGAATGGCACCCCAACAACGACATCGCCTCAAGAACTGCTTTGGGGTTGAGGGTTTAGAAGGCCAAAAACCTGTTTCCTTGAAGATTGACAAGCTGGTTTTTTCCCAAGGAATTGATTTTGAAGCTGCCGCGATAAGGAAGGCATCTAAGCCCTGAAAGGTGATCACCAACTAGAAACACGACGCTCTAAGCATACCCAGTTGGAAACTTGGAATCCAAACCCCAAACCCCGGAAATCCCTAACCTTTTAATCCACGAAACCCTGGCCCGTATGACGACTAGTGAGGCAGTCGGGCACAGACGCAGAGCCAGCGTGGATCTCATTGGTGTGGGCTTCGGATTTAGAGCATTAACCCAGAGGCTCCACATATACTGCCTTTGTGGGATTAGGTCCTAAAGACCAACCTTACTCTGGTTCAAGGCACCTAATTCCATACTCGTAGTGTATGGAGCCTGTGGGTAGGGAGTCAATTTAGAGCTTTGGGCATTTTGGTGTGATGGGTGAGTGTAGGATTTAGGGGTTTGTGTCTGGGGGGTCGTGTTCTGGATTTGGGGATTGGTTGTCGGCCCTGGCTCAGGGTCAGACGTTTGGGGTTTAGGGCGTTGGGTTGTGGCTTTTGGGCTTCAGGTTTTGTGGTTGAGGTTTTGTCTTGGGTGTTTGGATCCGGTTTTGGGGTTCTGTGCGGCTTAGGGCACTTTGAACAGTTTGGGCTTCGCAACAGTTGCAGTGGTCATCTTTATGTCACAGAAACAGATCTTCAGATAGGTATGCGGCGTCATTACGTTCGCACATTAAACCGAGAGCCACTGTACACTCACGGTTTGTGGCTTATAGGGGTTAAGGGTTTAGGGCTTAGGGGCCATAGGGTCTAGGTTTTCGCAATTCATACACCTTTTGCCTGAGCCAGCTACAGACTTGGGGACTCATTGGACGGTTACAGAAAGCTTACCTTCTTGCAGTCCTAGATGGTGTACCAGTTCTCATGACGAGTCACGTACCCCCCATCACATTCCTACTTTCCCCTCCACGCTACTGTTTGTAAACCCTGAACCTTGAACCCGACTTGAACCCTGAACATTAAATGCCGACCCCCCCACACCCAAAAGTCTGAGCCCCTCATCCTTTCAGCCCTGAGCAACATCCCTAACCCCGGCAATTCTGGAGCTCAAACCCCAACCCTAGAAGGGGGATGCGCTTGAGCTCGTTCTCGCTGAAATGCAGGACGTGGACGAGGCAGCATACTTCCCTAAGGCTCCATGTACCCATATAGTATATATATATACATATATATATACTTAGGCCTTAAAGTACCCATATAGGAACCTCTTTAAGGCCTAAGTATATACTATATGATGGAGCCTTAGGACTTGGCTATGACCCCAAAGAACGGCTGATCTGACAACCTCAGCATCGGCTGTCCGGGTACCGTCGTGCGATGACAACTCTGCGGAAGCCTGGTCTATGTGGGTAGTTCTCTAAACTTTAAAAAGGAACTACTGTGGGGCCTATGGGTAGGCTTAGGGTGAGGCTTTTTAGGATGTAAGGGCTCAGGTTTTTACATGTGGGTAGTTCTCTAAACTAGGGCCCTTTTTTAGATCCCAAATATAGTACGGCATCCTTATCAAAAGGACCCTTAAAGGGACCCTAATTTAGAGACCTACCCATGTGCCGTTTGTTCCTGGAGACAAGGCCGAACATCTCGCACGAAACTTCCAAAGCAGCTCTGTCTGGTCGTTTCCGTGCCCGCAGGCCCAACAAAAAGCTACTAGGAGAAGCTTACACGGCAGAAGGCTTGGCGACATGTCCGTGGGCGCGAACTCTCGGCCCTGAGCCCATATGCGAAACCCCAAATCCGAAACCGCACACCCAAGCACCAAAGCCAACATCCGAAAGCAGGACACCCCAATTAAATCCGAACTTCAAGCTCTAAACTCCCCAGCTACAGGTTGGTTCAGCTCTCAGCATATATAGGGTTGAGGTTCAGTTCAGTTTTTCGGATTTAGGAGTAACATATTTGAGGGTTTAGGACTTGAGGTTTGCTGATTTTCAGAGTCTGAACCCCTAAACCCATAACCCCTAAAGCCTGAACCCTAAACCCAAAACCCTAAACCCTGAACCCTAAACCTAAACCCCTTCTCCAGGCTCCGCCACCTGCGGAACGGCAAGAACAGGCTCAAGGTTCCAAGCCCCAGGGTTTAGGGTTTAGGGAAAAGAATAATATAGGGTTTAGGGTTTAGGGTAAAGAATAATATAGGGTTTAGGGTTTAGGGTAAATAATATAGGGTTTAGGGTTTAGGGTAAAGAATAATATAGGGTTCAGGGTTTAGGGTTTAGGGTTCAGGGTTTAGGGTTTAGGGTAAAGAATAATATAGGGCCCTGAATAAATAGAGTAGGGCTTTGGGGCCCATTATACTACATTTATATTATAGGGAACCCTAACAATAATATTGGTACTTCTTCAGGCCCCTACATTATTTGGACAACCACGGGAGTTAGTAACTAGGGCTCCTTAGAGGGCTCCTTACAGGGACCCTAAACCCTAAACCCTAAACCCTAAACGGATCTATAAGGCTTCTATAAGGGAGGTCCATGGGCCTCAGCAAGTAAGGTCAGAAGTACCTTAGTTGGGATTGCAAGTATGCCTAAGTCTAGTTGCCTTATTTATAACCCTAGTTACTAGGTCCCATGGATCCTGTAAGTAAGAGGGCATGTGCCCAGAAGGCATCCCTTTACGGTTCCTGATTTGGGGAATGCAGTTTATAGGGGTTAAAGTTAGCGTGTGGGGACTATAGGGTCTAGAAATTAGGGTTCCAGGATAACGGATATCACTGATATCACCGTATGTGTGCATTATTTCTGTTTGAGGGGAGTCTTGTTCTCTTGTTTGTGTCTGTTCGCGTAGTCTTTTGTTTCTGAGAGAGTTTGATGGGGTTGGGTGAGCGTTGTTCCGCGCTTTCGTCGGATTTCTTCAGAAGGGTACTGTCAGCAGTCTATGTATTGGTAGCGCATATATATATATACACACATATATAGTCGTACAATCATGTAAATGTGTGTACTCTCATACATATATATATATAGAGAGAGAGAGGGAGATAGAGACATATTAATACAACGACACACTGCTCTCTCTCTCTCTCTACACACACATATATATATATATATGCATACGCACATACATGCATACCTACATACATACCGACATACATACATACATACATGCATACATACATACATACATAAACACGTACACACACACACATGCATACACACATCCATGCATTCATACATCCATCCATCCATCCGTGCATATATACATACATACATACATACATACATACATACATACATACATACATACATAAACACGTACACACACACATGCATACACACATCCATGCATCCATGCATCCATACATCCATCCATCCATCCGTGTATATATATATATGTATGTATATATACATATATAGAGAGAGAGAGAAAGAGAGAGAGAGAGAGAGAGAGATAAAAGGAGAGAGAGAGAGACAGAGAGAGAGAGAGAGATCTCGACCTACATACAACGGCAATGGTCGTGGTTTGGTTAAAGTACGATGAATTACATCAAGCCTGATGGATGACGATGATGATGATGATGATGTGTTTAGCCAGCCTTCCTATTATGAAACCCTAAACCCCAAACCCTAAACCCTATCCTCAAAAGGACAGGGGCACCGCGTGCATATGTTGATAGCAACTCATGGCTAGCTTGCGCAAGGAGCCACAGCCAGGACCTAAACAAAAACTCCAGGATTAGGGTTTAGGGTTTAGGGGTTAGGGCCGGGCAAAAGGATGCTATTTCAGAGCTGATTCAGAACGACGTCCGTGTATGGTGTGGGAGTTTGGGTTTAGGAGGTTTTAGGGTTTAGGTCAGAGCAGGATAAACCAGGATTACAGGATTCAGCACAAGCTCTTGCATAGAGGAGGCAGAGCTCAGGTTAGCAACTGCTCACAAACGAAGCCTTGGACATATCAAAAGAAGTCCTGCTTGAACTTATACCTGTCTTCAGGGTTACGGACTCGCATATACTTTTATGGCCTGATAACCTTCATAAAACCCAGATACAATCTTGCACAACCCTCCCTAAGGCTCCATGTACACATATAGTATATACTTAGGCCTTAAAGTACCCATATAGGAACCCCTTTAAGGCCTAAGTATATACTATATGGGCACATGGAGCCTTAGGGCCTTGCAAAAGCCTATGCAACCTGGCGGCCTGGCGTTTGGGGGCGCCTCCGCAGGTGTGCCCTTGGCGCCCTCGAAGAAAGAGGAGCAGAAAGCGGAGGCCACGCTCATCCTACTGTTTACGGTTTCGGGATCGGGGTTGAGGGCCTAAACCCTAAACCCTAAACTTCTCCCAAAATTCTGGGTCCCCGGTTCCCCCAGCCCTACAGTGTGGAACCCGTACACCCTGAACTCTGGCCCGAAGCCCTTCGCAAGCATCCCCCTTCAACCTCCAACACTCCTCCGGAAGGTACCGGCTGCTAAGAGTGACCTCAATAAGATTGAAGGTCGGTAAAATCCGTAGAAAATCTGGGAATGTTGGGGGTGCAGCCGAGGTAGGTTGGTTGGCGGTCTAGAGTCTAGCTAAGGGGCTGTTTTCAAAGTCAAAGCCGGTACACATTTATCGACTCTGTACCTCCACATTTGACATAGGTGTTATGTGTGTGCTTAGAGTCCTTTCAGAGTGTACGCTGTCGGAGAGGAAGCTTGCATGTGCTGGGGCGAAGTTTGAGAGCTCTGCAGCCAAGTGAATGTCTGCCTCAGGTTTTCCGGTTTAGTTTAGTAGGGCTTCGGGTTTTGAATTCGGCAGACGTTGTGAACTGAATCATGTATCTCAGGCTGTTCATCCTAGATCTCACAGGTTGCTGACATGTGCTCGTTGTTGCAGTCACAGCCCGCCGTAAAAAAAAAATGTTTCTGTTGCTATACTTTGGTGCGAAAGTACCTATTTACGGACTACGTTAAGGCCAAAGTAGATACACGTGCATCCTATTTTGATTTGGGCACATGGACCCATAGGGCTATAGTGCGCTCGTACATGCAATGCCCCCCCCCCCCCTTAGCTCAAGCACAAACCCGAGATGAAGACCCTGAGCAGTCGATCTGAGAAATAGAAGTTCAGGGCATGTTCTTACGCGAGTAGTGGGGTTCAAATGTTATCAGTTTACCGACCACCGAAGTCCGCTAAAGCTCTAGACTCTAGACCCCTGAAACTCTAACCCGTAAAGCCGTAAAGCCCTAAACCCCACAGTCCCTCACGCTCGAAGCCGTTTGATTGCAGGCCTTGGAGCCATCAAGCACTCTTGAGGGCCTGCGGAAAAGGCGACGTCTACTCTGAGAGCTTCAGAACTTTTGTGGGGCTTTAGTGTTTAGTGGCTTTAGGCTTTAGGAGTTCAGGGGTTTAGGGTTCAAGGTTTAGGTTTAGGGTTTAGGGCTTTAGTGTTGAGTGGCTTTTGGCTTTAGGGGTTCAGGGGTTAGGAAGTTTAGGGTTTAGGGCTGTGGGCTTTGGGTTTTGGGGTTTAGAGCTTCTACATCCAAGGGCATGTGATCCCGGTTCCCAGTTCGCCAATTCCCGGCCCCTCCGGTGCCACAACGGGGTACATGTCATCGGAACAGCCGCAAGCCCGCGAACTCTCGAAAACTGTATCGCAAACAATTAACTAATTACACCCGGAATCCAGTCCCTAACTGTTGATGATAGAAATCCTGCATTACCTTGAGGACCCTAAACTATGGGAATTACGGTATATTCCGTATTATGGGCAATGCAGGATTTATATCATCAACCGAATGACCTTCAGCGTGCAATTCCGATTCAAGATGGATCCTCTAGGGCTTGCAACCCTGGACCTCGCATGTCAAGCCGCATGAGTCCGAGGCTTGTATTCCCAAGAGCAGTCATGACATGCTGGTATCCGAGACCGAACCCTCAATTATAATTCAGTGGACAGTTTCAATATCTCCATCCCAACCCCTTCATCCATGTCGATGACTCGAGTCTGAGCGAAGCCTACTTAATCCCGGCCCTGTAGTACTCCATTGCACTGCATTCTGGTTGAACCATCTCTATGTTTCAAGTCCGGTTTTCCCTGCAAGACTGAACCCTAAACCCTAAACCCCTAAAGCTGAATGGAGGTTGCAGCGCTGTTTGGAGGATGCCAAGGCGCAGCAGCAGCACCGCCAGCAACAGGCCCGACCAGGGGGAGAAGGATTACTAATAAACTTTATCTGGACCCTACAAAACCTTCTTTACCTGGACCCTACAAAACCTTCATTTTTTTGGTTCCCGAATATGACTTTATATAGATCCTTAATTAAACAGGTAGGTTAGTTGGGGTCCAGGTAGGCTGTATGAGCCCCAAGTCGCCCCGCCTTAACTCTAACATCCTGAACCCTAACCCTAAAAGCCTGAAGCCCGAAAGCCCTGAACCCTACAACGCTAAAGTATACCCTGCACCTAAACAACCCTAAGCCCTAAACCCTAAACCCTAAACCTTAAACCCTAAGCCCTAAACCCTAAACCCCTAAGCCCTTCATGCACCCAAAGCCTTATAAGCGGGAAAGAGGCAAGAGGCGAGTCGGGGCCGAGGTTGCCAAGGTTGGCAAAGGCAATAAAGGGGCCTGACAACACGGTTTAGGGTTTAGGGTTTAGGGTTTAGGGTTTAGGGTTTAGGGTTTAGGGTTTAGGGTTTAGGGTTTAGGTAGTTATACCCTTACAGTCCATCTATAACGTAGGGTTTGCAGGGTTTAAGGATTGGTTTGATGTTCAAGCCCCCACAATCCAATCAGTTTTGTTCTGGCGCTCTATTACAAGTTTTGCAGGGGCTTCTCCAGCGGAAGAAAGATCAAGGCTTCTGCGTTTATTCTGAGTTCAAGAAACCCTGGGGCCTAAAACGGGTTTACAGTTTGGGGATTTAAGGTTTAGGGTTTACAGTTTGGGGATTTGGGGTTTAGGGTTTAAGGTTTGGGGTTTAGGCTTCAGGGTTTAGGGCCGTGCCAACCCTTGACCTTGAACACCAAGCTCGTTTTGACCCAACTTGAAAGTCAACCTCTACTCCTGAAGCCTCTACGGTTTAGGGTTTAGGTCCAAACTCTACTTGTAGTCTCCGTTGCAGTTTTTTGTTAAGCCAGTTTTATTTTCAGGTTTCTATAAAGGAACCCTCCAAAACCTAAGTCTCTTTGTGGCTTCTCGCAATTTTGCGTTGAATCGCATGGATTGGGTACTGCCCCCCTCTCAGTAGCAGATGAATCTGAATAACGTGCATAATATGGGTTGATAAGGCCATTAATAATAGTAGCCCTCATGCAGACTGTTGCTGCATTTAGCCGTTGTATGGGGGCAGTATCCAACTCATGAAATCCTCCAAAGAGGCCCTCGACTACACAGCCAAGAAGTCTAAACCCTGACGCATCAAACCTTGAACCCATGCGCCCTGCCATGCACCCTCAAAGTTTACGAACGAGCAAGGCTGAACCTTTGCCCGGATTTGAATTAGGCCTGCTTGAGGGCTGTTTCTTGTACTCGGGTACTTGTCAAAACGCCCAGAGAACTACAGATACATGGTTTGCAAGGTTTGGGGTTCTGGGATTACCGGTGACCCCCAAACCCTACAAAATAGTAGGTTATGACCCCTTAATTAGAGGGTAGAACCCTTAAAACGGTAGGTTTTTGGATCCCCAGGTAGGACTTACGCCTAAACCCTAAACCCTAAACCCTAAACCCTAAACCCTAAACCCTAAACCGAAATCGCAAGCCCAACTCCCTGAGCTCCAAACGCAGCGGAC
Source organism: Symbiodinium sp. CCMP2456 (assembly GCA_905221635.1). Lineage (NCBI taxonomy): Eukaryota > Dinophyceae > Suessiales > Symbiodiniaceae > Symbiodinium > Symbiodinium sp. CCMP2456. Next base: position 64,238 of record CAJNDV010036052.1, read on the forward strand.
AGGCTGAGGCGGACCGCGCAAATCAGGCCAGCAGTCCCAAAGAGTCCACGCAATAGTATGTGGTTTAGGGTTTAGGGTTTAGGGTTTGGGGTTTAGGTATAGTATAGTATAGTATAGTATTGGGTTTAGGGTTTAGGGTTTAGTGTAGATTAGGGTTTAGGGTGTAGGGTTTAGGGTTTAGGGTAGTATAGTATAGTATAGTATGTACTTTTGGGGCTCAAAAGCCTACTAAGTACCTACTATCATGGTACTTGGACCCTTTGGCAGTCTGTCGTGTTTGGTCTGTCAGGTGACAGTTGCGAAGCTTGAAGATGTACAGTCTCTGTACCACTTAAGGACCAAGACAACAGGCTAATATAGGGGCCTGAATAATTAGAACAGGGCTTAGGGGCATCCTATACTGTAATTATAATAAGGAACCCTCAGAAGCTTATTCTAATGATCAAGGCCTCTACATTGGGGTTCAGGGTGTGAGGGTTTGGGGTTTAGGAGTCTGGGACGAGGTCCTGAGGTTCAGAGTTACGGTTCGGTGTATGGGTCACGGTTAGGTTTGCTTCTAGGCTTTCAGAAGCATCTAAGGGCTTTTGGAGACTACCTGGCTATATAAGGGGTTTATAAGGACTATACAATGGTTATTTAAGGTAATGGGATTAAGGGTCCCTATTAGGGGTCCCTCCTAAAATCCTTAGATTCCTACCATAGGGAGGGTTTAGGGCTTTAGGATTTAGGGTTTAAGGAAAGGTCAACCCTAAACCCTAAACCCTGAACCCTGAATAAACCCTACCATAGGGAAAGGCCAACCCTAAACCCTAAACCCAAAATAAACCCTACCATCAACCCTAAACCCTCAACCCCAAATAAGAAAGGTGAACCCTAAACACTGGGAACTCGGCAACAAGACCCGACCTGAGATTCAGGTTGGGAGAGTTTGCCAACAGCTCCGGCATGAGCAAGTGTCTGGGTTCTTGCTAAGGAATTTATTATGGTTCCTTTAAGGGTTCTATAAGGGTTTAGGGTTCGGGAATTTAATTTAAGTTACCAGGATAAGGATCTATAGTACACAATAGGGTTTCCTTATCATGGTAACTTAAGTTAAATTTCTTAACAAGAGCCCAGGTGTTTCCGCTGCAGTGCCGACGCAGGGTCTGGTCAGGCAGCTCGGTTCATGGTTTCTTTTGGACGAGTCTGACTAATGAATACTGCAACCCTAAACCCCGGCCTCGTTTACCATGAGACACCTTTGGGCAGGGTGCCTTTCCAGTCTTGTTGGCTTCATATAAGACCCTACAAAAAAGCTGTCGTTTGAAGAGAGGCCCGCAAAACGTAGCGGCTCGACAAACCCCTACCTGTGGATGGGACTTTGAAGTGCAGCCCTAAACCCTAAACCTTAAACCCTAAACCTTAAACCCTAAATCTTAAACCCTAAACCTTAAACTAGCCTTAAACCCTGAACCGTAAACCTTAAACCCTAAACCCTAAACCCTAAGCCCAGGAAGAGTTCTGGACTACCAGCCAAGAGGTCACCACCGACTCCGGGAGCCAGTTTCTAGGATGTTCAGCCGGTTTAGGGTTTAGGGTTTAGGGTTTTGGGTTTAGGGTTTAGGGTTTAGGGTTTAGGGTTTTTTTTGTTTTGGGGGGAGGGGGGGGGGGGGGG